>JANTCA010000788.1:0-12448 GCA_024741275.1 Chironex yamaguchii
CAATCCTCTCGATACCTTCCATGATTTTGTCTCCACCATCTGCTCCAGCATTGTCATAATTGATGCCATTTTACGACTGTGTAAATTCTGGTTCAACCATGCATGGCACTCTTCTTCTTGCTCTCGATAAACTTGGCTCTGCTGTTTCTTCGTCTTATAGATTTCGATTATTATTGTTATTATTATTATTACTATTATTATTATTATTATTATTATTATTATTATCATCATCATTATTATTATTATTATTATTATTATTATTATTATTATGATTATCATTATTATTATAACATTTTTGAAATCTTAATTTGATAAAGATATAGTTCTCTCAGGAGGACGTACCATAACCACATAGCAATGATTAGAAGACCAATCAGTTTGATTTTATCCTTTTTCAGTACAAACAAATCAGGGTTTTAAGACATTATCAGCAGGAGTTCTATTGAGTTCGTCGGACATTTTTGAATTCTTGCCGTAAGTTTAGATGACCTAATCTAAGCTAGACTAATCTACCTCGTTAGGCCCAGGCACTTGATCCTTCTGCTACTCAACCACGTGGTATTTGTGCTCAGGACAACGACAATGACTGCGCTTGACTCTTAGTTCCAAACAAGGCCATATAGATCTGTGGTTGAGGGCGAAGGATGAGACGAAAGGGAGGCTGGTCCGCAGGAGATACAAGCCAAAACTGACGAGGGGGAAGATAGATAATTTCTGTCAGGAGAATGATCTCGTATCTCTAAGACTTTCTAGGAAGCGATACACATGATATTCTCTGTAAGAAATTTACATGATCTTTATATCGTTATCCGAAAAGCTGTACTTCTTTGCTTGTGCAGATACATGCCTTGATCACATCCTCGCCATCATCAAAATCGACTGAGCGAGGGATTTGATCGACAGAGTTAAGTATCATCACATAAAGATAGTGTTATGTGGCCATTTATGTAAATTCAAAATACTTTATACTGACAAAGTAAGTTTATCATCTAAAGTGCAACTAAGGTGATTATGAAAAAAAAATTTACCAAATCTTTGAAGTCGGTTAATCATTGGTTGGTGTAACAATGACCACAAAATTGTCTTCCATTTTACACAATAAGGCATAATACGCTGTTGTATAAAACCGGATTACAAATGGCCGCTGTGAATAACGATTTAGATTTACAACGTGTCCATTTTTGACCAGGTCAAAGAAGAAATAAAATTGTCATTGATTAACAAGAAATAAAAGTAATTAAAATGTGCATAACTAGATATTGCAGTCTTTTACCTGGTTAATTCTTTCCGTTATTAGCTACAAAATTAGCCAACAGTACTGCGTATAGTTTGAATCATTCTTACCCATAATCCTTTGTTTCGGTGTTATTACACGCACTGTGAGTGGCGTGTTGCATGTTAATTCCCTTACAAATAGAACAGGAAAAATCAGTCAGAGGGCTTTACGGTTGTTTTATAAGTTGGTGGATTACTTGAGACTAATTGCGGGTGACCCTTGAAGAGATCAGTGATCTATCAGTCAGTGGAATCACAAAGGAAGTTGAAGACTTAGCGGCAAGACAGAAGTTAGCCTCTTATTGTCTCCTCCTCTATATCTTTCCCACCGCATTTTAACAAAACTATTTTTGAACTCAAATGCCCTAGCAGTAGAGGTAGGGCATACTGAATTTCTTCTGTTTACATCTTTGCTTCCTTGATATCTGGTTATTTGTACATGGGCAACTGTGTATCTGTGTTAATTATATGAGTATTATATGTACATATGGAAAGAATGATACCGTGCCCGTGTAACAGACATGGCGCCTTATCTGGTGTTGATATAATTGTCGTGCCGACAATAGTTGTCTCAATTATTGCCGATGACCGGAAAAATTAGCCTTATTTAGGGACATCTCCCCCTACGCCCGTCCATTGACGCCATTCGTGCGAAAATCTGTCAAAATATAAAAAAATGATAAAGTAAAAAATGAAAAGCAAGGTGTACATTACGGAAGGCAAGATCGAAATTAATCTCCGTCATCTAATGATTGTCCAACAGGTACATCATGGAACATTCCGTCGGTAAAAGATTTCTATTTTCAAACAGTTGATTATCTTGTAAAAACGTCAATGTGGCAACCTCCGATCTGCTGTTGTCACAAATACGTTTAATATTTTGGAACCAGATGAAATTGATCTTTGTCCTTCAGGTAACAAGCGTAAATAAATTATTTTAGTCAAGTTATGCGAGAGTATAATGATAAATTTACCATTAAAAGTTTGGAATTTAATGTTCTCCAAGTGCTACATTTAAAGCATTTTGATGACTGGACTCTAGTGAAATGATTGTTTAGATTTTTGATTGTTAATAGAAGTAAGTCAACAATTTCATATCAGACTTAGCCTTCCATATAACAATCCGCAATCAATTCTTACTGTATGCAATATAAATCTAGGACTTGCATTCATAGCACACTTAGGTGAGTTAACCATCATATGCATTAGGATTAGTCTCTGAAGAGGTCTGCCCTGGAAAAGTTTTTAATCCAGGTCCTTTTATACTTGAGCCACGCTCTTTTATGAAAGCGCTCCCTATACACGGTTGAAAATCGACTGATAGATGGGAATGCCCTCCTAAATCTCATTTATTCAATCCAATTTATTACAGAAAATAGTAAACTAATGATTTTCAGCATAACAAAACAATACCAAATCAAGGCTAACTTCATGAACTGATTTCTTGCGGGCCTGTCGAGGTTGCGGGCCTCCTGGTAGCTATCCTGGGTACCCCCACTCTCGACGGTACTCCCCATGGGTAAACCAATGCACCCACTATAAACTAAGAACGCTACATAAATGATAACAATCTGTCATTGTCATACTACATGCACAACATAATTTTCATAAGAATATGAACACTGTGTAGGTTATGCACAACATAAACTAACAATGCACTCCCCAGCAACCCCTACATGGAAATTCACGTGCACCAAAGGTCCTACGTTTGCAGGGAAGCGTGTAGGTAGCTCGACGTAAGTATTCCGTTCCGTGTTATTCCACAAAAAACAAATTCAAATAATAGGTACAAATCATACTTCTTCTGTCCAAAATTGACATCTTATGCAGCTTTACTAAACGCCCTGTAAATGAACGGGACAAAGTACAGAACGACATCTTAAGCTAAGCAAGCCAAGCATTCTATTCCAAAAAGTCTCATAATCGTATAATCAAAGCTTTGCTGCTTTTTAGTAGCATTGTAATATTAGACAAGATAACCTTGATTTAGAAACTTCTGCTTCAGACCGATAGCGCTATTTGAAGCTTTTATCTATATACTTTTGAGCGAGACACAACTTGAGCCACAGTTTCTTTCAACCATGCTTGAAAATAAGCGCTATAGTTTCTTTGCTCCGATAATGACCATTAAATCTTTCTTTCATTTAACGTAATGATCCGAAACTGTTACGATCGTCCTTTCATGTTTGCCGATTCGATTAATCAGCTTCTTTTCCAAGTCCTCATTTGGAGGATAGGTTGTATTAACAAACAGCGTCCAAAGTGTGCAACTAGCAATGTATTCTGGCCATTGCAGGATTCAGTTAGCGGCGCAAATGAAAGCTTTTTAACTTACACAGTCTGACTAATTCATATAATAAGTTGAAATCTAGTTAATTGTGTTCTACTGAACATAGCCTCTAGAGAGTTAATAAGAAGATCATCTCTTGGCTTTGTATAATTAGTAGGATTTGTACATATTAACATGCCCCGATGTTTTTATAAAATCACAAGGAATGAAATCGTGTCTGCTGGAATTTAACAAAATGACTAAGCGTGAAGAAAATCGTCATACATTAGGGTGGGACCTTAGAAGACATTACATTAATTACTTAGATTCGTCAAATCTCTGAATATCAGCTAGTAATTATTCTATTAGTCAGCAAGCAAAGATGTGTTAAATAGACGTCAGGTGTAAGTCACATTTTGCTGGTTGTGTGGAATTACATGACCTTTATTACTGCAAAAATAGATTCCAGTTTTATTTAACTAACATGAGTCCCTGTGAATTATGCATCTTAGTTTCTTTAGCTTAGATGGAATGCATGACAAGCTCTTCTAAAATGGTTGCGTGTAAGGCTATTCCAAATAGCACGAGGGATATTTACCTTAGCAAATAACATGAACTTGCAACATAACAATAAATTACTTGATTTTATCATGTTTAGATATTTTATTTTTCAATATCTTCGTGCTTTTGCCGTTTTATGTTACCAATGGCAGAAATTTCCCAGTTTTTTGCTATTATTATTAAATTTTCACGATATAGAGAAGACAAAAACAAGAGCCAATCAAAGTTAACGGTTACAAAGGATCACAGAAATTGACTAATACAGAAAAATAATTATAGAATTAAAATAATAAAAATAGTAACAATAGCAATAGTGGCAATAATAACAATAGTATTAATTATAGCAATAATACCAATAATGATTGCTAGAACATGTGAACTCCGGTTACATACTTTTGCACATTACGAAGACTTAAAATAAATGCTGACCATGCATAAGTATTTTTATCATTTGTTGTATAGGATAAACACAGGAAAAATGTATAGACTTGAGACACTACGCTCCGGATAGTTCGCCGCTCTTGTAAGCATTTCAAATATATATTTGATGAAAATCATGTTATCAGTTGCTTTTATGCTAAACTAGATGATCAGATACCTTCTTAAAGTTTAAAAACTGAAAAACAAATTTTAAAATTATTTTATAAATTTTAAACATTGTATATTTATACTGAAAGAAAGTTTTCCATTGTGCAAATTGAAATATCCGCTTCAATGAACTTAATCTATAAGGATGACAAGACAAAGTAAATATCTAAAGTAAACAATTTATGACTGTTAGCACATTTAATTATATCAACATAACTGATTGAGAGGCATCTACTCCACTTCTTTGATAAAGAAATTAAAAGTATAAAAAGGTTGTTAAAGTATTGTCAAGTAGAGTCCTGCACTCTTTGAATCTGCCTTAAGACTTAAAACACACTTAGAAGAATGTGTGTGACTGGAGACGAATACATAAAAACATTTATCAAAGTCATCCAAGTGGTCTTAGGTAAACTCCAAATAATATCATAAGTAAACAGGAAAAATCGTCAAATCTTATTCTATGTTTATATGTATAAATATGTATATATTTCTTTATAGATGCTATTTGTCTTAAAAGTGGCAACCCAAGTCTTAGTACGTTTTACCTTTGAATTCAACTTATCGTTGTTAGTTAAATGTATTCACGAAAACAAGCAAACACTCGCTGTTAGGTGTACTGTTACCATCAGCTCTTCGTCTTCGGGTACAAATTAACACATCATCGGGTGATGAATACTGTTGATTGTCGTTTCGGCTTCTTGCATCGCTACGACCAGGAATGGCAGAGTTCCCCGATCTTTTGGATCGTGTACGTTAAATTTGTACTTAAAATCACTTTGGTGTCCAATTGTCATGTCTTTTGAGCCGGATGAAAAAGCTCGTTTTTTGTAACCATTTCCAAAAATATGATTGCAATTAAATATCTATATATAATATTATTTTGCTGTATCAAAATAATCGTGATCATGCAAAGAGATTTTAGTAGCATTTACTTTTTCTATCTTAAATTGAGAAAAATGTCCTAACTTTGCTTTCAAAGTTCTTATTGAAGTCACATAAATACAAAAGAGATTCTTTAGGATGAAGCCTTCATGGCATTTCTTACTAAATCCAATCTTTGTATCAACCTAATATGTCGTTATCTTTAGATATGCTCTAAATTTCCTGTTTACCTGGATGTGACATGCAGGATTTGGATCATGTACTTTGTCATAAGAGAAATGCTTATCAAGTTACTTTTAACTTGTAAATTTGTACTCATTTGTTACCAGTAACCAAATTTAAACTTTTTAACATCATCCATAGATAATTAATACTCAATATATTTTCTGCTCATCAGCAATCTGGTACAAGTTACAAACATTTCAATTTAATTTGTGCACCCCCATTGACAAGTTGTTTACAATGTGGTTCTTCACGACCTCGATGAGTTGATAACAACTTCGTGGTTTATTTTTGTGGTAAGCCAACAAGCTACTTTGGTCGTTGAAGGATAAAGAGTGACGCATTAATTCGAGAATTTTGTAACCTTTCAGCCTCCCTAATGTTACTGGTTTTGGTGACACATACACCAGTGTTTTTCGCGGTCATCTTTTGTCTTTGTGTTGTTGCTGTAAGCACGGTTTAACAATGCACTTCGCTTTATGTGAGGTCACAAGCTTAAGGCAATGAAGCATTGAAGCTGCAGATTTGAAATGAGACACATCCTATTAATTAGATGAACATTATACTTTCAGACAAATACATTGAGTAGACCTACCCAAGTCACTCTTGATGTTTTCCGATGATGTTAAAACGTATTTTGTCTTGTTCAAACACTGTTGTTCATAACAATATTACGTCGTTGTGCAACAAAATAGATGGTAATGCATAGTGATGGCGTATCTGTTTACGTGTTTACATGTTTGAATGAAGAGGACCGAGAAAAGAAAATGACAAATAAGGAAACCCAAGGTAATGCGGAAATGAAAAAGTAATATCCTTCTACAACATGATGAGTTTTCATTGAGTACGTTCAGAATTGCGTTGTTGCACAAGCAGTAGTGTTGCTCAAACACTCTCATTTATATGCGCTCGGAAATGTTACAATACGAACACTCAAATATTAGCCAGACTTTGTTTATCATCCGATCAGACTTGTCTTGGGAGTAACAAAGCCTTGAAATGCAATTTACGTACCAAAAAATATTTTGACTTTCGACATACCCTTGATAAATTCTCGGTAAAAATCAACATGTCCTCTTTTGTAGCCATTAACGCTAAACTCAAAGCATTTGAAAGCACAAAGGAGTCAATCGCGATTTAATAAAATATTATTAAGAGATTTCCTGTCTAATAATCTTGAGATATCTTTTTTTATGTTATTTAAAACCATTAAATTTTATTTTAAATCAACCCTGTTGATATCACTTAGCAATTTCGTGTCCCCGTTTTCATTAAGTTGTAATTGATTTTTAGTTGTGTTGGCTGACAAGCAGCTCTGTCTTGTAATTGTCTCTTAATTTACGTTTGCAGTCCTCAAAACTACGAAATATGTCCCGTGGAGACAATCATTGATACAGAGCCATTGAAATTGTCGGTCTGGCCAAACGTATAATCCTTTACTTTTTCTTTTCGTTCTCCGAAGATAAGAGGCTCTTCGTAACCAATTGCGTTTCTGAATGTCAGCAAAGCTCCTCTCTCGACCAAAAACAGAGGACAATATGAGAAGATAGCTGAGCTGTAAGCAATGTAAACAGAATAACCAGGGCAAATATGTGTTACACAGGCGGATTTTAGCGCCGTGAGTCCACGTGGAGCAGATGCCGAGGACTTTCAAAAGGCTAGTAAAAACATTGAAAGCGACCTTTGATAAATGTGATCTATGGCTTGCAGTGGAGAAGATCAGCAGTGACTATATATTGAATGCGTACAGAGGTAAACAGTGATGCAAGATGATTTTCCAGTCATTTATGAGTATGTACATATAAAAGACCTCTATACTAATCAATTGTACCATGCAGAAAACGTGTTGAATTAGAAGCAAATCATGCAAGCTTGTTAGTTATCGGCTGGCCTTTATTACGTGTTGACTGTAAGGTATGTCTAAGAGCAGAAGGATATCCGAAAAGTTGAATGGATGACCTGTACCGGTAAAATAAATCGTAACCGGAGAATCATGTATTAGAACAATCACGTTGATTGGAGGATGGATAATAAGGGCATCGATATAAATTGAAAGTCACAACTCCGAAACACATTTGTATCACAGAAGGACGAGACTCGCAGGAGAGTGTAAGGAAAGAAACAACTCACACTGATAAGAAAAGGAACAGACTCGATAAGAAAAAAGACTGGTCATTATTAGGAGGTTGACAAGGGAGGAACCAATTGCTTAAAGTCCAGGAATTCCAGCTTCTCGATGCAAAGAAAAAATTTTCTATGTTTGTAAGGTAACAAAGGAGTCACGTTGTCTGCATCAGTAAAAAGTAGTATCGCTTATCAGTCTTAAGCCTCTTGAGATACAGAATGTTCAAGATGAAATCTCATGTTGTGGCAATTTCATGGATTATATTTTCAATATCAAATTTACCACTCAAGAGAGGAATTATGCAGTATGTATGCAATTTTTCTTTGTAACTTCCTTGGTTACTGTTTTTAGTGAAGATTGGTATGAAACAATATGTATTTTAATTAACAGATGATGAGAGAGTGCTCGGCCTCTTTGAGTTGTTTTACAGTTCTTTGATGAAATAGACACCTCCTTGTAATAGAAACGGTTTCAGTGCATTCAAAGAAGAAAATGAGTGATCCCAAATGACAGCCAATGAATGCACTTAACTTAAGCTGTACACCTCTTACTGAAGCAATTATAGTTACTCTAACCCTTAAACAATTTCTTTCTTTACACTGAACACTTTATTCATTGTTTGCAAGAGTTCTTACAGCGAATCAATGTCTCAGCGTAGACAACAATGACAATATACTAGTAAATTTTTTCAGTCGCTGGAATTCCCTAATTCTTTTGCATACTCATTGCCATGATGAACAATGTTACCAACTAGTTTCCCAATCATCATATAATTAAAACTGTCTTTAATACCAAATCTTTGATGCGGAGATTTTGGCTTAATACGAGCATTGAATTGTTTCAACTTTCTACTTTTGTACTCCTTTTAGGAAGTAAACTTACAATGAAAAACAAATAAATTTACCTTGTATATTTTTGCAAATTAACATATCAACTGACAAACGTAAAATTTCTACGACAAGTTTAGAGACGCAGCCCAGACGAATCTCATGTAATTTCAGGAGTCTGTGTCTACCACAAACAAACAAATAGTGTATTGACCAAACCATAGAAAGTGTCTGATACAAACGTGAACATATTTCTATCGTTGGAAAAGAAAGTACTTTATCTCCTAGACAGCAAGACGAATATCTACCTTATATCATGTTAGCCCAGTAGTTATCGAACTAGTATGAATATGTCTTTATTATGTTTTAATTTGCCAACTGAATGGTAATGACAATCATATGAAATTATACACCAAATAAGTTTGCGATATGATAAGGGAGATAGCTACTAAAAGTGAAGAAGCGGTGTCAAACGTATGTCAGATTATATCTACATGTATATTTTGACTTATATGTCACGTTTACAAATAGCAAACGAACCTTTAGAGATGCGGAGAGGTTTTGTTCAGGTGCGACGTAAGGCAGATACACTTAAAATATTTGAACTACGAATGTCGAAAACAAAAAGCCAATACAACATATGTGTCCTATCACTTTGTTGAGTGTTTCACCACTTTTCAAAACTATGTTCGTGGTTTTCATTTCAAGAAACAAACAACAAATTTGATCGCCATCATACTCCTTGGTCACTGATTACGCACATTCTTCTCTTCAAATTCAAACCCCTTAATCTCTTTTCATATCTCTCTCCAATTTTTAATACGGCTAAACATCTGTTTTTATTATACTTGAGCATGAAATTCAGGTATCTTATTGAGTAATAGAGCAAACAAAGAAACATTTTGTAAAGACAAGAATTAAAACAATCATTGTTAGTCTGGCTGGGTCAGTAAAAACAGAATTGCCTTCTCATCATCTCTGCATGATAAGTTCGTGCGAACATCGTGCTTTTAAAGAATAAAGTCTACGATGAATGATAAGGGACCCATGTACTCTTTACAATAACTGTTTCTGCGAGACTTTTATGCAAGCAGAGATTTTATATGTCGAGGATTTGTGAAAAATTTATGTTTCTACACGAATACAAGGCAAGAATGAAATATTTATTGATGAGACAGTCTATGTTTCACATCTGCCTCGACAGGGTTTAATTTGCCGTAAATGTTGCTTACTATTCGACGTGCTGACATTTATACAACGATTTAAGGAGATAGTGTGATGTTAGTAAAGTAGACAGATATCTTGTCAGTTACTGACAAAGTGAAGCATGACAGTCTGATAAAGTATTAGTATCGATTCCTGTTAACAAATAAAGACAAAAACAGAAAGTAATGCAAAAGTTTCGGAGTAAACAAGCTTAAAATTATGAAATACATATCCCGCAGGCAGTTAAAATTGCAATAGTTGTTGTATCTGCTAGTTCAAGAGCCGTCAGTAACATTGTTATTCTGTAGTGTACTATCCTAGGCAGTGCCTTAGGCAAATATTATTGGTGAGTAGGCTATCGAGGCAACATGTTTTGAGAACGAATATATGTTTACATCTATAATATATCACATTTTATAAATACGTACATCAAACCCGAGAACCTGATAAATCTCTGTCAATCAAATGTAATTTTGCACTCAATCCTGCAGACTATTGAATATTATTATAAAGGGGTTAAGACAATTATACTCGAGTTCTGAAGAGATTCTACATTTAAAACAAGAAACCTTGTTGCATTTCTTTATAATTCTAGTAAATCGGTGTTTAACCGTAACACGGAGAATGTCAGTGTAGTTAGTTTTGGTTCAAAAGTAGTAGGACATCCAATACCCTCTTAAATTCTATTAAATGTACTCCATACAGTCAATTTTGTAGAACATCGTTTTGCTATATACATTATTTGTGAATTATTTTCAAAGCTTCTCAGAATGTTTTTGTTTGATTAAGACTTAAGAGTCCATTTGCATATCCTGTGTTACAAAAATGATCAGCAATCGCAAATACTGTTAAAAGTCTCTTATATGTTAGACAGTATGTTGAATAAGTCATTAAATTTGTATTCCAAAAGTGGGCAGTGATGGTGCAAAACTCTGCAAACTTACTTACAATTCAATTTTCTTAAGTTTGATCCGTTTTAATCAGCGAAAATTTGTATAGCAACGATAGTTTACAGAAACTCGTACTTTAGACAGAAAGTCATTCATCGCCTTAAATCCTTGGCTAGAATTTTAGAGCAAGGTAGACAGTGACAGGAAGATATAAATGTAACAATTTCAATTCAATTTTTCTTTGTTTTGAACATTAAGGCTATGAAGCTATACCGCCTACAGAACAAAAACAATTTTGCTCTATCTATTTCAAAGGCCCGGTAACACTTACTTTGCTAACAATGCTATGGTGAGCCTTTTATAACTATGCAATGCAAATAGATGCATTTGAAAATTTGAAAAAAGCGTTCAAACAGTGTTAAGTCGCGAGGTACTTAGTATTTCAATATATAGCTTGACCATAGACTAAATGTCTGTTATAATCTACCATGTTGTAACTCAACTTAAGAACGGGCATTAGAGCAGCTCTTTCTAACTGTGATTTTGATCTCATCTTAAGTCTCTGCAATATCTAAGTATTTTAGTGGTAACAGAAAATCGCATTTTTGCAACAACAATAACTTTTTCTTTTTATTTAAAGTTGATTAATTGCTAATAGTTAAGATTCTAATGCTATCAACAATCAAATGGCTTCAATAAATTAAATTAAGCAATAGCCTAATGACTCTTATCATGTTCTGCAATTTATGCATTAAGTATTGTATTCACCGGCATTGAAATAATGCAAATTTGGCTACATGCTGTTCCTCTCGTGATGCAAATGATATAAAATAGTCTCTTCCTGCATTTTTGTGGATGCATATACGTTGAAGCGAAAAGCCAAATGTATGTACATATACATGTATTGTTGAGATGCTACATATATCTCACATTGATGAAGGGTTAAGCCCCAAAACAGAAAAAATCAATGAATTTCCCTTACACACCATTGGATTTCGTCTCATATTACCAAGGACTTTGGAAGTCTTTCACCAATTTCTTGCGCCGTGATTTGAGTCTTGGCTTTTGAGCCTGATGGTTCCCAGTTCGAGCCCTATTTGGCTCCCAGTTAGTGTGGCTATTGTGGTAATACTCCACTCTTGACAAATACATGAAAAGCACTGTGGCTGTTGAGATACTAAATTTGTCTGACTCTGATGAAGGTTTAAGCCGAAACACTGAAAAAATTAATGAATTTCCCCTTACCCACCGCTGGGTTTCGCCTTCGTAATACCAAGGACTTTGTAAGTCCTTCACCAAATCTTTGTGCCATGGTGGCACGGAGGTTCGAGTGTTGGCTTTTGCGTCTGAGCGTTACCAGTTCGAGCACGAGTTGGCTCCCACTTAGTGCAGCTATTGTGGTAATGCTCCACTCTTGACAAATATATATATATATGCCGTGATGGCACAAATATATATATATATGCCGTGCGTTTTGTGTGCCGTGATGGCACGGAGGTTTGAGTGTTGGCTTTTGAGTCTGAGGGTTGCAAGTTCGAGCCCCGTCGGCTTCCACTTAGTGCAGCTATTGTGGTAATGCCCACTCTTGACAAATATATAAAAA
>JANTCA010000789.1:0-12448 GCA_024741275.1 Chironex yamaguchii
TGACGTTTCATACTCTGAGGAGTGTCAGACGAAAAAAGCTTTTAAGTATGATTTTAGTGCAATGTCGCAAATTTTCATGGCGATTTTCAAGTTTTGTGCCACAAAAAGATTGTTTAACTAAAATGTGTGCAAATGTGAGTGCACAAACTATGATGCTACATTTGCCTTATGAGAAAAAATTCAAAAACGGCTGCAAATTTGAAACTTGATTTAATTGTAACACTCTAGTGTGGGATTTCCTTGATGTCTGAATAAGGTTCTTGTGACTGCAAATCTGACATCATTTCTGTTGAGCTATGAAGCTTAGAAACAATTCTGAACGTTACTTGTTCAGTAATTGATAGATAATGTGCAAATGGTGGTCTCTCTATTGTGATATATGCTTAAAAGCATCATGTTTTTCTATCCACTGTGTTTTTACACTCTTTGTGCAAGTTAGAAGAAGAACAGGTAATTTTGTTTCAGAAGGAAGTAAAGTTACAGTAATCAACAACCTATGCACTAAAGCAAGGTCTAAACCTGATCAGAATTTAGATACTTTGTCTGCTAAACATTTCAACAGAAATGGTAGAAAGATGGTAACAGTCATTGAACCCTGGTCATCCACTTACGTAGCTTAGTGTTTACCTGTTGGTGTTCTTTTAAACTGAGTATTTAAACAGTTACATGGTTTCTCTTTAAAAAAGAATGCTGCTTGTAAGAATATTCAATGGCAGTCAGTTGTCATAATCATACCTTATCATTGACCTTAGTCCGTCTTGGTCTGTCAGGAACATAAGTCGATGAAATGGCTTCAGTTCTGTTGATTGGTAGAGGTTCACTGACACCTGTGCCAGGAGCAGTTGACAACTTTCACATTGTTTTGCTGTTTTGGCTGGGCAGTGTTCTGGAAGGTGCAGAATGTGACCTACAAGGCAGAACCTCCACTGTGACAATCTTTCAAATGATGTAAATGGACATTAAGAGTTGCATGACTACGTTTTGTTGTCAACAGCAGTATGAATATTAGAGATGCATTCGTGAGTCCCGGAACTGAAGCTCAGTTGGTCAGCAGAAATGTTTTCTTTCCAGTTTGAGTCTGAAATCTCTTAGTGTAAGTAGCAGTTGTCTCATATAGTAGACATAATAGCAATGTATCAACCATTTTCGCTGATTTCTGATGGTAAAAATTAAGACAAGTTTAAAGTAGTTGAGTTAATATTTGGTGCCTGTAAACCTCAAAGCATATCAAGTATTATTATCATGTTGCATCCATTTTCTATTGTCAAATTATTGGTACATGATAAAAATTATCCTGTGTAGATTATAAGTTTTCTAGTTCAATATCTGCCTGAAAGCTCACCAGAATTCTCCAATTTTCTGATCAGCCAAATTATGAACTAACTGGACTTTGCATGCTGCTATGGTCATGGGACTATACTCAGCTGTACTAGGTTTATGTAGTGTAAAAGAACTTCGTTCAGTGTCAGTCAACATCAAGGTGATGTGATTATTACTTTGATGCCTATTTAGCAACATAAATCATCCTGTATGTGGCATATGGCTATCAGAGTGTAAAAGATATATTGACCTGATTTAGCAACTGACTTATTAGGAGTAGAAGTCTTAGCTGCATTGCCATTTAATGTTATCGGTATGTTTTTTTGTTGACCACACATTGGTTTGTCTCTTAATGAGTCTTCTTCTATTTCTGTGTTATTCCCATGAACACCATCATCATCATCATCATCATCATCATCAGTAATCATCAGTCATCATCATCATAAATCATCATCATTATCATCATCAGGCATCAGTCAACATCAATCTTCTTCTTCATAATCATCATCATCATCATCATCATCATCAGTCATCATCATCATAAATCATCATCAGTCATCATCAGTCATCATCGGTCATCTTGAGTCATCATAATTATCATCGGTCATCATAATCATCATCAGTCATCACCATATTCAATCAGCAGCATCATCATGGGTCATCATCATCAACCATCATCATAAATCATCATCATCGATCATTAACAGTCATCATCATCATGAATCATCATCATCTTCATCATCAGTCATCATAATCATCAATCATCATCAGCCATCATCATCGTCGTCGTCATCAAACCTCCTCTTCCTCATCAGTGATCATCATCATGTTCAGTCATCAGCATCATCATGGGTCATCATCGGTCATGATTATCACTCATCATCATCATCAATCATCATCGATCATTATCATCGTTGTTAATCATGATCAATCATCATCATCAATCATCCTTTCCTTTATACTGGAGTTCATACCACAGATGGAGCCATCCTTGGAATGATTTTGCTCCAAAGACTCTGCCATCATTGATGTTTTAGTATCTAATGGGGTTTTTCTATTTATGTTTGACTGCCGTTGAAACCAGTCTCTTCTGTGCTATTCCCATTTAGCCCTTCTTTCCTTGGCCTTGCTTCCTTGGACCTTTTTCCTTGTAGGTCTCCCTCAACATTTTTCTTCAATGTCTACAATATGTGTTGGCCTCAATTTCTAATCTCTGCACATTATTGATTGTGGAAAATAAGCTAGCAAATGACGTCCAGGATGTTTTACAGGCTAAACAGGAAAATCTCTAGTATTATATCCCTTTTCAAGGCTTTTGCATGTCGTTAATAGTTTTATTGGACAGAGGGAACCAGTACCATCTATGTTATTGTTTATTTAATATAATGCATTCTTGGGTCTCATCTGTCAGTTAGATGTGCTGTTGCACACGTGTGGCTCATTCCCTTTCAGACAGCTATTTGCCTTTTTTCGTCATTATATCTCTCCTAGTGTTAGTAGATAAAAACAACAAACACTCAAAGTCATTGATCTTCAATTTTTATCTGATAAGGTGATGAAGTAATGGCTTTCACAAAGGGTACCAGTCTCTTTGGTTTCGTAAAGCAGAATTGAATAAACCCACTTTTAAATATCACTAATAATGTGTCTAGGAAAGTTAACTACATTAGTCGCTTGAGCGGAAAAAGCTCACAAGCTTTTATTTAACGTATGCGTATCTTGATGAGAATATCGCTGGATCAGAGATTTGCCGTGCTCGTCAGCTGCTTTCAGCTTGGTGGAAAAGTTGAATTGATGTTGTTGTTCTTCCTGGCAATCGATAGCCAATCATGCAAGGAAAAGGTCACATGATTGGCCCTCAACAATGACACGTGGGAGGACTGGAAAGTGTCATTAAGGACGTCATGAATGCGTTTGCCAAAATACTGATGCCTATTCCGAGACTGATTGAAAAACGATATGAAAATAAACTTTCCAACATCGTATCCACGACTACCTAACGTGTCCCAAATAGCATGTCCCAAATAACATGTCCCAAATAATATATCCCAAATAATACGTTTTTTGATGATCCGGCTACTTGAAATGGAAAGTTGAACATTCTCACTTGTAAGAAATAAAAAGGTAATAGATAAACGCACTTTTGGAGCTGGTATGTCACAAACAGCATCAGATTTTTACCTAAAACATTATAACAACCCTTCGCACGTAATGTTTTTTAATCCACGCTTTCTTTTTCTTGGCTGCAATGTATTGTTTTCTTCTTCAGCGTTGTAACAGCAGGATGAACAAAAGATGAGGATTTAAACTTTTGAAAAGTAATAATCTTTTGGTTGGCAGCCATTTTCTTTGCAAAATGTAATTAGTTAAAAATTCTCTCTTGAGCAAAACGCAGTTTTATGGGAATCTATTTTGAAGTAAAAAGCAAAACGTGCGTGAGCTTTTTCCGCTCAAGCGAAATATGCAGTTCTGTGGAAACTGGCCCCTGAATCAATGCTTTTGGGAGTAATTATGAAATGACTTTGATCATGTTGAGAAAACTGTTCGGTCACCAGTGCTTGTCACTGATCCGATACCTTCATTTAGTACATAAAACCAGCAAGTCTAACTTACCAAAACCATAGAAATGTCAAAAGCAATGGCCTTTCATTTCCATGCTCCTTTCATTTCAAAGTCTGTCATTAACAGTACAAATGTCAGCAGTAGACCATAGTGAACATACTGATGATCATATAGGAAGACTACTACATGTCTTATCAAGCTATTCTTAAGAAACGGCTACCATTTTTAGTATACAACCTGAAACTTAGAACCCTTTTCGATCTATACATCCTTACATGAAGGGCCTGTTTACTTGAGGTGGGCTGGCTCCCTTTCGTGATATCTATGTAATCTTAATGTTTCTATACAAATTTATCTTTGCGTTTATATGAACAGGGGGCCAGCCACTTAGGTGAGATCTGTTTGAAACGTCGGTGGGATCCGCGTCAGTTGAGATAATAATTAGCCGTGTAAGCGCGATCAGGTGGACTGGCTCACTTTGGTGAGCTAAAAATTACCTTTTTAGGCAAACAGTTATGCGCCAAACCATTTTTTCATCACAGAATTGACAATGGCACTACACTCCCGGTGCCAAAACTTAGATAACCTTGTTTTCAAAACTCGAAAAAGAGGCTGTCCCACCTGAAACTCGTGTCATGTAAACGCTAAGATAAATCGATCCCACCAGAGTGAGCGAGCACACTTAGCCGGGACAGCTTACCTCATGTAAACTGGGTCTGAGTATAAGTTAAAGTTTGTCTTTGGAAGCGGTTTCACCAAAGTTGAGAATGTTGATTCGCGAAGATAGGATCCGAGCCTCACTCGAGATGTTGCTATGCTACAGTGACATACAACAGTAGAAATTGTTCCGTAGCAAACAATTAGCATTGTCACGGTGTTTGAAAAATGGTAAATATTTTAGCAGTCATGTCAGTCCATCCTGTAAAAATTAAACAATTCATTGATCGTAGGACGAAATTTTTTTCATGTTTTCCAGTCCTTTCGTTTTTCGATTATCTGCAGGAACTTTTCAAAACTTTTCCATGTGACGCTGCTCTCAGCATTTATTAAACGATTTCCAACTTTTATTTTCTAGCATTTGTTAAACGATTTGAACAACTTTCAGCTGTAGTAGTTTTAAGTTTTAAAGTTCCGGCTATAATTGTTGCTAATGAGAAAATCGTAGCCAATTATTTCATTTACCAAATAGCCTGTTGAATTTTTAAAGGATCGAGGTATAATCTCAAGTGTCGTTCCGTCAAACCGTAATAAGTACATTTTTAATGTTTCCAGTCACGCATAAGCCATGATTTGTATACGCTATAGAGGAATTTATAAAATGCTTTTTCTTATGGCACTTCCCATTTATTTAGGTTACATGAAATACAAAGTTGTGATAAATGTGTACTTTCTCTATTTTGGGTCACCTCTGTGAAGATATTAAACTGACTGGGGCATCTAGCGCATAACGTGGCATAATTTTTTTACCCATTGTCTCATTCTTAGGCATTAATGCATTTTTCAAATTTTCTACGTAGAACCAACCGATTCTCGTAGTAGTCACCATGGAAGTCACAGAACGCATGGACACGCACATGGTATACATGGACATCGTAGGCACTCCTCGTCATCTTCAACATCAGGACATGACCAGATACAACAGAGAGATCCAAGATTGCTCTACCCAACACCGTCGCCCAGTTCTGCGTCATCCATTGAGAGTACACCACCAACGCCTCAGCTTGGATGGAACAACAGGCATCATCCAGTTGCCTTGATGAAATCAGAGCATCTTGGAGTTTCGAGACAGCTGCCGACAGGTGCTAGAGACATTAGACCGCTTCCTACACCATCCTCTGCTAGTCCATCAGCTAGCTCTGTTTCTTCTGTAAGATCCTTTGAGCCTGTCTCGCCACCACCATTGCCGTTTCCACTCCATGTCCAAGCTGCACCGTTACCAGCTGCACCATTACCACCATCTGACAGGGATGATCCTCCACCTCCTCCACCACCTCCACCCAACGTTCCACCAAGAACTAATATAGAATATGAAGATATTTCTCCGTCAAACAATTTTGACGACGACCCCTTGCAATTTCCTTCCCATGGGAAAGGCAGGGACAGCAAGCCTAGAAAGGACGGTGCACATTATATGACATCAGCACCCAAAACGTCGATGTCTAAGGAAGGATCCAAAACAGTCAATGATAGCAGTTCAGGATCTCTTCATAAGAAAGCATGTTTAAAAGCAAGAGAGGGTAGGGATGTAGACTCGACAACTCCTAACTCTCAGGGATCACGGACTTCCTCAGTTTCATCGAATTCGGCTAGTCGTCGGAGTAGCAAAACTTCAAAACCTGGAATGTATGAGACAATCGATTCTCCTGATTACAAACAGAAGGAATTTAATCTTCCAAAGCCAGTTAGTGAACCAGCTTATGAGGCAATATCAGATTCCGAAGAACAGCAAGGAACGTACGAGGATATATCTCCTGTTGGTTCACCTCAGACACTCACCCACCCGGTCCCCAAAACAGTGCCTCCAACAAGTCGACCCCGTCTAGACACCCAGAAACAAAATGCAAGTCCAGTAGTGCAATCGAGTTTACGTTCTGCGGACGGAAGTTTGAAAGAAAGTGCGGTAATGAAGCCCCCTGATATATCAAATCAAAATGCAGAACAAGACTTAGACGATAATGATGACGCTATGTCACTTTCATCCATAAGTTCTAATGAAGATACCACGTTAGAATTGAACACCCCAGCTGTGTCGTTACAAACGAATGCTGCACCCCCAGTAAGTTCCATCCAAGCATTACCAGTTCCTCCAATGGCATTTCCCGCAAGGATAAGCTTACCACCTCCACCTATCTATCCCTCTACACCACCGGTGATCCCACCGGCGCCAGTTCCAGTAAGGAGACCTATGGCGGCATTACCACCTGCTCCACCACCCCCGTCAGTTATGCCACCATACCCCAGGTACCCACCGAATATTCCGCCTCCCGCCTTTCCGTCCCATCAAAACTTTCCGCCACCTTATCGTCGGAATATGTCGATGATGTATTCGTCACTTTATCCACAAGGTGTTCCACCTGTGAGAAATCCACCATTGCCACCACCTGGATATAATTCAGGATTTATGGGCCAATCAACGGCCAATTCACATAAAGAACATCGAAGTCAGTTACCATTCAAATTCCAAGCAAGAGAAAGTAGTTCCAAAGCAATAGATAAGGATTTAAAGGCTGTTTTGTCAAGGGATGTTCTAAAGAGGCTTGTTGAACATTCTGGTTTTAAAGCTTTCGAGGCGTGGTGGGACAACCAGACCAAAAATAAAGCCAAGGTAGAGTATATTGATAGTATTTATTCTTTGATCAATTTTAGTTTTTTTTCTGGTTTCATGGTGTATCCAGTAATCCACTTCTTAAATGCCTGATTTAGGTGTAGTTTTCTTTTTGTAATTTTTAGGATGGCTTAGAAAGTTCTGTACCAATGTTGGTCTCTACCGAGGTGGGTTTGTGCCAATATGGACGCCCACTAAGCTCGGTGAATTTGAAGGTGGTTACATATCTTGATATATGTCTACCACTTTGATGTTAAACCATATAAAACAATAGACAACGATAGGAACGGTACACGTGCCATGTGATTTTTTAAACAAAAAGGCGACAAGAGCTATAAATAGGCAGCTTGAAGTAACCCTGCAGGGGTATCATTGAGCCATTGCCTTTTACGACAAACAGCGGAGTGCACGTTGACAGATGAATTTCGATAGATTGTAGTGATTTGCTTGTGTGTTAAAGGGTTGATATCCCTTTGGCTTTGTGATTTCATACAGTACGATGATCATTACGTTTTAGTGCTTAAGGTAAGTGACAAGCACTTTGATCTACGCGTAACTGATACCGTAGCACCTGTAAATGTAGCCCTACCCAGGGGCTGTGGAGCGAATTTCAAAGTGGGGGTTTCCTAGGACTACAGCTGCGGCTCCTTTAGGTCAATTTTTGTGAAATGCAGAATAAAGTTGTACTTCTAAAAGCACAGAGAAGAATTGGTTTGCAGAAGACAAATCATGGATTTTTTGTACCAAAAATGTGTAAATTTTAACTGCAAAACACGGTATATTAAGAACAACTTTTTTCAATTCAATCCAAAACAAGGTCAATCATGTCAAATCACATGGAATATAATTAGAGATGATAACCAACAGTGATACGTCACTTCACATACTATCCCTACTGCCTGTGATCTTTGATGTTCATGTCTTATTTATAAGGAAAGGTACTAATATCGTATTAATTGTCTTATCCAGTTAGCATTGTTTTTTAAATAAGCTTCAACATGCTGATCCAACAACTAAGGAATTTCTAGATGCCGAGCAAATTAAAATATGTAATAGTACTGGGTACTGCCGGGGACACAATCAGGTACAAGTAATCGTTATTGACATGAAGAAAATGGATTTCTTTTTTTGCGAGTTGCGAGTGAGAATCGCTTGTAGTCTCTGTAGCTCTTACGAGGTAGCTGCTGTTAATTTTCTTTCCTATTTAGATAATCGTAATATTAATGATTTAGCTGTTGTTATCTTTAATAATAATTCAGTATGCACTAAGGCTCAAAAAGCACTCGAGGGCACCTGCTCATTAATTGCATCCACCGGCAACCTAATATTTTACCTTGAAACAAGATCAGTGCCGCGAGAACAGTCAGATGTTAGTACCTTAAGGGACGTGGCCAGGAAATTCCTCACTTAGGAGGATCAACGGGAACCGTCTGGTCTCGTCTGTGTGCTGCTTTACGAACGCTTCTATGACTGCACAAAGTTATGCGTGTTCAGGAATTCGCTGAAAATTCAGTGGGATGATGGTTTAAGTCTCCGATATGCAGTAGAAGAACTGAGTTGAGGACCTCTCGAGCTTCAAAACAGGGCCCCCTGTCTCCAGACCCTACGCCGATCCGGCTGAGCTCAATGGCTTTGTTGGAAGTGTTAAGACTCAAAATTTAACCCCGGTGGTCTACTCTTGTAATTTGGTGTCTGCCTGTTAGCGAATACGCTAAGAAGCTGTTCATATTTCGTGAGTTATTTTCAACCTTAATCATGTATGATCATATTGAAGGTGTGACAATGAGACATTTTCTCTTAGGAGGTGCAATTTGCATATAATTTTATTTATGGAGGTTACACTGTTTTTTTTTTGTTTGATATTGACTAAGTTATTTGTCAATGACAGGATTCGACGAACCGACACCCTCTGAATTCCGCTACATCTAGCATAGTATCGCCGCTAACGCCCTGCAAATTAGAAGGAAGCGACAAAGCACAGTCAGCACCAGAGGCAACAGACTCGATGATTAACACTTTAATTGGGACTTTAGCCAAGCCAGGTGTTGGCAACATTCATGGAGGGTTTCCTAAGCTGCCATCGTTTCGTATCGCACGAAAAACGACATCGGTGCAGCCTATGCCCACTGTTACTGAAGCGGTGCGGAAAAGAAGCGCAAGTCATTCTTCAACAACATCCCCTCATAAAAGTCCCAGGATGGACCAGAGTGATGATGATGACGACGATGTGGATGAATTAGTTAATCTTGGACTTGAGTCTCATATTGCGAAGGCAAAGCGGGAGCAAATGGCATTTGGACAAGGTGAGCGTGAAAGTAATTTACTTTAGCTGTCTCGTTGTCTTTTTTAAAAGTGTTTTTGCTCATTACCCAGTATTTCCTGCTATTGTAAACAAGTCTAATACCCTGAATCTAAACACCTAATCTGCCTACCCTCTTCTTGTAAGGATTTTTGAGTCCATGTCAAAGTCCACCCGGGGATTTAAACCCAAGACTAACCTTATATAGTACGCAAGTGTTTGGTCTTAATGCAGAGCAACTACACATGTGTTGAGTCTTAAAGAGAGCAAGTACGGTTGTGTTTACTGATAATGTAGCATGGATTGCTATAATTTTTTCCTAATATTGTCTGTAGGGCATATCCGACAAAGTTGCTCAGTCTACGATGCTGTATACTCCTCTGGATCAGATGAGGATGAATCCGGATCCGATGGAAGAATCGGAAGTACTAAGCCAGCCGTCGCAGAGAATAAATATACAAGAACCCCTGCTCCTAATCAGCAATTCGAAGAAGGAAAAGACGAAGGGGAAGAAGACGAGGAAGAAGAAGATGAGGATGAAGATGACGACGAAGATGACGACACGAAAGTCGACGATGGTATGGAGGAAGACGATGAAGAAGAAGATGAAGATGAGGAGGATTTTGTCAGCGACGATGAATCCGTTTCTTCTTATTCTGAAGAAGAGGAAGAAGTGGAGGAAAAAATCGAAGAAGAAAAAGAAGCCGAGGAATGCACTGACAATAAGCTGCCTGAAGGGGATGCTGACTTGATGCACGATGCAGAAATGCCTCATTTTGATCACAAAGAATTTTCCCTTGCTAAAGAGGAAAGAGAAGTTAGGGAACGTTGTAGTTCCCATGACAGTAGTAAGTGACAGGTTGCTCTTTTTTTTAGTATTTATATTTATATTGAATAGCATTTTTGAAAGCAGTGGAGAGTAAGCACCTGCGTAATTTCTTCTTGGTTTGAACTGAGTTGAGTCTTGGGCCGTAATGACCATACTAATTGTTGTTTTCACTGGTGTTTTTTGCAAGCTCGAAGCAGTATTGCAAGGCAACTTCGACATCCTTGTTGGAGTATCATCAGCATGGATAACAAGCTGATATAGTTATCAATATATTAAGATGAGTTTAGTTACGTCGTTGAAAAAGACGTTCGAATACATGGACACTATGCATAAATGAAATGTCATGATAGATGAAGTCTGTCGTGTAGTAGTTTCTGCAATATTTATTAACAAGAACATTACTGGTGTAGACAATACGTTACTTGGAATAGTGGTGCTTTTTTGTGGTTGTGATTTATTTTTCTAGGGTATACGGCAGTATCATGCATAACTGAGTGTCAAGATTTAATGTACCACCAGTGTCATTGTAAATACTTTGTAAAATAAAACTTATGGCGTTTGCTTCTTACAAGTCTTTCATTTCGATCAGTTGTAAAAAAACAATGTATGAAATTGTAACTTCGTCTCTTTTTGCAGCTGACCAGGTTTCCAGCCTCGGTCAGGAGAAAGATGGATTGTCATCGACAGAAATTTCTACTAAAGAGACAGTAGCCGCACTAGACGAATCGATCGTTGACAGTGATCTGTCGTCTGCACCCCAAGTCAACGAGTCAATAAAGACGCTGGATGAGCTGCCGATGAAGGGGATCTTACCCGATGAAAGCACTCCCAAACAGCAAAATGACAAAGCGTACCTTAATGGTAATTCGTCCAAGGAAAGTATAGAAGGAAGGGAGCAAGAAAATTTATGGAAGTTCTTGTTAATGTCTGAACACTCTTATTCGGGGACAGTTGACGCTAAACCTTGTGAGGAAGAAGTAAATGTGGAATCGAATGATGATCCAGAGATAGTTACATTCGACAGAGCAGAGGAAGAGGGCTATGGAACTGATCAAACAAAGGAGCATGCTTTAAGCGAGGATCACGAACCAGCTCGCTTAGATCAAGACGAAAGTCTAGGAATTGATAACCGACATGTCCCGTTTGATGATACAAAGTCGGCATTTGATGACATGTTAACAGGAGTGGATGAATCAAATGTTGAGTTGAGAGAACAGACTCGCTTTTGTTTTCCTATGCGATCCATCGAGGAAGAAGATCGAGTACTCTCAGAAATCTTTGAAGAAGGACTCGATCTTGAAGATGTTGGCTATTTGAAGACTGCTTTTGAAAGTTTAAACTTAATGGGATCCGATGTTGTTGAAAGTCTTACTTGGTGTGAGCATCCTGGTATCCTTTTCATAAAATGCATGATGCACAGTAATGTAATTATAATTAATCAGTTTGTAGTTTGCTGGATATGCGCTGTCAATTTGACAGTCTAGTAAGGGAATTAATATACGTTCGCTGTTTAAGGTAATGACAGTTTTGAAGCACTCTGAAGATTAAGGTACGGATGACTGACCAGACAAACTGATTTGGACAGAACGGACAAATGAGTTTTCAGGAAGAAAGATATGTGCAAATGGATCCTAGCACTATAGCTTTATGAGATTGTATGTGCACCGTATGTCTTGTATTGATCCTGCCAAGTTCGTGTTTTGGTAAGATATGGTAATTATAAATTCTTTGTGAATCATATCAAGGTACTTTTGTGACTGCGAGTGGTAGTCGTAAGTTCCCTGAGGATCCTGTCAGGATAGTTTTGTTACTGGGAATGGTGATCGTAAGTCCCCTGTGGATCCTGTCAGGATAGTTTTGTTACTGGGAATGGTGACCGTAAGTTCCCTGTGGATCCTGTCTGGATAGTTTTGTTACTGGAAATGGTGACCATAAGTTCCCTGAAGATCCTGTCTGGATAGTTTTGTGATTGGGAATGGTAACCGTAAGTCCCCTGTGGATCTTGTCAGGATAGTTTTGTTACTGGGAATGGTGACCGTAAGCTCCCTGTGGATCCTGTCAGGATAGTTTTGTGACTGCGAGTGGTAACCGTAAGTTCCCTGTGGATCCTGTC
>JANTCA010000790.1:0-12448 GCA_024741275.1 Chironex yamaguchii
GGAATTACATCCCGCACATTTAAACTTATAAACGATGCGTGAACAGAGCGATTTGGGGATAGGGTCCTTAATAACAATCTGTTTATCTTGAATTTACAGAAAAGCTATCTTGATATCTACATTCTTACAGTACAGTTTAACCAAAGACTTTATCTTACATGGAGTAAAAGATGACAACTTTATGTATGGCAATTTAAAGTAAAGGGTAGCTGCTTCTGTATTTTAGGAGCCTTAAAGCTTTGGATATTCTCCCAATTTGTAAAGACGGTTTACGGTAATGAAAGTGACGGACAACCCCAACTTTAGTCTTTTCTTGCCCTTAACTTGTTGTGAATTTCCACAACAGGAAACATAAGCAGGGATATCGCTTTTTGCAGCTTTCCACGAAGCAAGCATTACATGACGGCTATTTCCAAAGATCAGAGCAGCATGTTGTTTTATAAAGCGAATAAATTTTCGATGACAAGACAGCACGGTTTATCAGTACTGTGTATCGCTTACAGGATACTTATGACGGCCACAGATTCAAAGAAATGTTTGCAAAACGTGGTTTCGAAATTCCCAGTATGTAAACCTAGATACTTATTTTCGAATAAATGTTTGTTCTTTTCCGGTCATTTGTTAACAAGATGTTTGTTATTGAATATAAAGTTACGGTTTCTGATGAATCAACGTCTTCTATTATCAATCCATTGAAAACCGTTTCTTTTGATGAACAAAAAACACACGCACCATCACTTTTACGCTCTGTCTTGCGACACACTAACAGAAAAGCTTTCTTTGTTTATAAATCGAATACCCAAGTGATTTGCAGCTATAGATATTCCCTACAGTGCAATCAACATAATCAGTGACAAGGAACTTCATTGCTTGAATGATTCGATGATGCAAACGAAGAAATGATCATGACCGTGTAACAATTGCAGACCAAGTGAATCACATTGATACTAAACAGATCTTTGCTAAATTATGCCAACCCAGATCCCGCCAAATTTGACAACAGTCCAATCAGTTTCACTCTTGTTGTGTTATTGGGATTTCCGCCTTAGGCAAGGAGATGTTTGGAAATTCGTAGGTTTAAGCTAACGGAAAGACACATGTAGATTCCGAAAAAATGACAGCTAATTTCATGGATTGCCTATACGTCAAAAGTACACGACCTAAGAATAAAATTTCGTGTTAGTTAAATTATTATGATAAGTCAAGTATTTCATATTCCGCCCCAGTACTAAGACCTATTTTGTCAAAAAGTCGTGGATGGATCATTTAAGATAAAAAAATTTGTATTTAATGTTTAAACTCTAGTTATACTCAAAACATACCGAGGGTTAAATAATTTTGCTTCTGAATATGTACAGGTTGCAATTTCAGCAATCATTAATAACTAAGAATAGAGTTCAAGCTAATGATCATGCAGGACAATGACAGATCATTGAATGTGAAGAAACCAATGCTTGATAAAAATGGAATCATCTTATATAGCAAGCGGAATATTAATGCTGATATTTTGCCTCCTTTCTTGAAGAAAAATTCAATCGCAAATTTCTTAAGTCTTAGTGGAGCGAGAGGCTTTTCATGGGGCTAGTAAATGATTCAAAAAATTGTTCAGGAGGTTAAGTCACAAAAATGTAGTGTCATGGGACTAGTGTATCCTTAGATGGATTTTTCTTTTCTCCAAAAGGTGGTACAGTTACAAGCATTGCATATTTCATTGTTCAGTTTGCTCCTTTTAGCCATCGCAAGGACAGTAAAAATTGAGAAAAATCCAAGTTTATATTAACCAATAAGTTACTGTTAGAAAGCGAGAAAAATATTCATAAAAATTTCTGCTTCTGTAACAAAACTTTCAAGCGGGCTTTAAACAGTTCTAGATAAAACATTTCATAAGATTTATAAGAGGCGTTCCTGGCTGCATTGCATACACCTCGCATTTGGTTTAAATAGCAGTAGACATCGGGGAAAGACCTGCATGAACTTGTGGTTATCTAATTATACCAGGCCATCCTGGTATACCCTCAAAAAATTACCTTGGAATTTGAAACGAGTTTTACTTCAGTCATTATTCAATACCAAAGGAATATGATTCAAACTGATAAATGTGTGAGTGTACTGGCGTCATTGGTATTCCTTATGTTCTGTACAAGAGATGACTTTAAAACCTTTTTTTCTTTATCAGATCCAGATGAGTTGATTAATGTTATACATATAGTTATGATCATTATCATGTACTCAATAAATGTACATTTTATTACGTCGTTGATGATCAATAGCAATGGAGAGAAGTAAGGATGAAGGATTTATTGGGACTGGGAGAGAGGATGCAGATGGATTTCAGCTGGATAAAGAGCATGCTGTGGTAGCTTTGGAAAGATAGCCAAGACCAACTAAGCCCAGGCCCCTCAATTTAACATCAAACAAAAAGGATGTTTTATGGAGCACGGGGTTTCTACAATACTTTAAACCATTGTCAAGCTAGGTTTCAAGTCTTCAGTGATGCGGTATTTCGAATTTTGCTTTCTGGAGACATTCTTCAAAATCCTGGTCCTTGTCAAGAATCGATGTTCAACCATCGTGCTGTAGCACCATGATGCCATCGTGCTGTAGCACCACCTCACAAGACATGGAAATGCAACACTTGTTAAAAAAATATGCCATACCGGGAGAAAATGTGGAAATATCAAGCCGGCAGCTTACTTACTGGTGAAGAATTTTGAACAACATGAATGGATGTGCCCAACATGCATCCTCGCTCAGAAGTAAATAATTGATCGGCCACTTGTAACACGGCACCACGATCTTAGTAGCACAAATATGCATAACAGTCTTGCTAAACAGATCAATAACAAGGGTATGAGTGGATTCTATCAACATTAGTGGCCTCCTGAATAAGCTGCATGAGTTGAAATATCTACTCTAATCTGTGAAATTGGACATTTTTACTGTATTAGAAACACACTTATCAAACGAGGTAAAGGATGAACAAATCATGATTGAAGGCTATAACATTACTGTAGGAGACAGACAATGCTCTGATAACAACTGAGAAGGCTGCCTGATTTATCATGCTGAGGATCAAAATGCAATTGAGAGGGATGATTTTAAGGACTCATCAACTGTTGAGGCAACGTGCCTTGATGTTACAGTTTGTTCTCAGAAAATATTAATTGGAGTTGCATATAGGCAGCACAGTGATGGGAGTTTCTATGACAAGTTGACACGCGTACTTGGACCAATTTGTTTGAGAAGTACAAATATACTCATTTTAAGTGATTTCAATGCTGATTTGTTTATTTTTCAAAAGGCTTGCAAAAATACATAAGTCAAGGAAACAAACTGTTGAGCAAACTGAATTTATTTAACTTGCACAACATTATAGATCAGCCAACAAGAATAAATGAGTCATCTGGGACAGTAATCGATTTAATAATTTCCAGTTTTACAGCAAACGTAAAATAATTTGGATGCCAAAACTCAGGAATATCAGCCCACCACATTGTCTATGCAGTGGTTGACCTCGTCAGAAGAAGAGTCGAGCCCATTACAAAAGAAGTGAAAAACTATTAAAATATCGACAGATGCCATCAAGTCCAGCTTTGAACATGCGCTATGGCATATCTGCAAAGTATTTAAGGATATTCAAGATGTTGCTTGGGCATGGGAATATCTCTATAAAGAGATAATTGGTATACATATCAAAACTAAAAGTGCAAAAATAGGAGTCTTCCTTGGATGGACCGACCTATCCGAAGAGAAATGAACTTGCGTTACGAGTTGTTAGAAGATGCTCAATTTAACCCTAAGAATGCTGAAAATATAGAAAACAAAGAAATCATGTAACTACCTTATGTAGAAAGAAAGAAACAGAGGAAAATTTGAGCAGACTGACTGTGCTGCAGATTTCTGGAACAGTTAAATCCATGCAGGGAAAACAAAGTGACACTAAGTGATTCTATAAATGGAGAAAAAGGCCAAATTTTATTCTTTGATACAGAGAAGGCAAATAGCCTGAATCACCTTTTTGCAACAGTAGGTGAAAGCTTGCTGCAGACCATAAAAGCTTGAATTCTTTATCTGCTACTTGTACTCTACTGCAACCAACGACCATTTTAGATATCATAAGTTACAATCTGTTATAAAGAGAATAGTTACAGCAGGGAAAGCAGTGGAGAAGGCAATGTTTCTGCTAAATACCTTAGCCTCTTTGGAGAATCCATAGCTCCAGATCGAGCATTGGTCATGAACGAATGCACAAAACATTCTAAATTCGCAGAACAATGAAAAATAAGCTAAGTACTTGCACTGTAGAAAAAAGGTAGAAAGAGAAAGGCATCGACCAATTTCTCTCTTGAGTATTCCCAGTAAACTGATGAAGGGAGTTCATCATCATCATCATCATCATCATAATCGTAGCAGGGGCCGTTGGTGCACCCACTGTTGGAAATCCTTACGCCACCTGCCCCGGTTATCGGCCCTCCTTCTGCATTTGTTGATGGTTCTGTCGCACCATTCCTTGACATTATCATGCCATGTCAGCCTTGACCTTCCTCTTCCTCTACTTCCCTCTGTCATTCCAAACATAATGTCATTGCTCATACTTCCCTCCATCCTAGAGACATGGCCAAACCAGGTGAGTTTCCTGGTCTTCACTATGTTCACGAGGCTGTCGAGTGGTCCATGTTGTCAGGGAGTTATCTGCGAAAAAATTGGTAGAAACTTTGTTAACCTGGTGTTATTGAGTCCTCACCAATGGGCATATAGACAAGGACATTCCACTGAAACACCACTTTTACATCTTACAGAAGTATGGAAAAATGAATTAGATAATGGAAGAGTTATTGGTATCCTTTTAAAAAGCCTTTGATTCAGTGTGCCACAATGTGTTGAAAAGGAAGTTAAAGAATTATGGAGTTAGAGGAAAACTGTTTGACGTGTTGGAAGATTGCCTTAAGGACAGAAGGCAATACGTTGTTGTAAATGGAAAATCATCAATGATTGAAGTTGTGGAATATGGGTACCGCAAGGCTCGCTGTTAGGGCCAAGGCTATTCTCCATTCATGTAAATGACTTACCAGAAGTCCCAAGTCAGGGCCAAATCGAGATGTTTTTAGATGAAACAGAGAACTACTGTGTAGGAAAGACAGAGGATGAAGTGCTGTTTGCATTGCAAGCCGGCATTGATGAGACGTCAGCCTGCTGCAGTAGGAACAGTTTAACCATACACCCAGATAAATAAAAAATAATGATTATGTCCGGACGGAAGTTTATAGAACCTATGAAAGCAGTTGAATTGAAGGATAAGGTTGTCAAAGTTGCAAATGAATCAAACTGTTTAGGAGTTACTATAGACAGCAATGAGATGGAAAACTCAAGTCAACAATGCCGCATCCTCAATGAAGGTCAAATGTAAAATGCTTCAGATCACTATCATCATAGACTTTGGAAAAGATCTATTTCCAAGAAATTTTGCCTGGCTCAACATATGGAATCGCAGTATGGGGATCTCGCGCTTTAGAAAAAGTGCATAGAGGAGCCGCAAAGGTTCTTCATAAATTACCAAAGAACACTCCTAAAGACAAAGTCCTGGATTCCGTAAACTGGAAATCGATTGAGTATATATACAAGAGGCATATTGTATGCGTAACACATCAGATCTATAATAACAGAGGCCCTAACACTCTCAATGAATTAATACAACGAAAAACGCCATCAAAAAGCATGAGAGACATGGAACAGCTAACTGACTGACTGACTGACTAACTAATTCCAGCGAACTATCTAACTGACTAACTGACTGACTGACGGACCGACCGACTGACTGACAGACCGACGGACCGACTGACTGACTGACGGACCGACAGACCGACTGACTGACTGACTGACTAACTAACTAACTAACTAACTAACTAACTAACTAACTAACTAACTAAATAACTATTGTGACTTACCAGATAAGTAAGTTATCAAGTGCGTAATAGTTACACTTGATGAGAATGCATCAAACAGTTTATGTGGTTTGAAACAAAACAACATTCCTTTCTTTTTATTAATGAAATAGCAATGGTTTCATCAAGGTGCAAAGTAAACTAAGGGGATTCTTGGAATAACTCTTCAAAGGTTTCTGCACCAATGTATTGTTTTACGCTTTCCTTGGGAGAAAACTCCCCACATTTTGGCTCAGAGGATGAGTCCTTGATGACAATTACAGTTCTCTGGAGGTCGAAGAAGACGTCGACAGCCAGCTGAAGTGACGATCTCTCGAGAGTCTCTACCTTAATACTCCTTAAGAGGCTTGAAACGCAAAAAGGTAAGGCGATTTATTTAGCTATCTTGAAACCTCTTGAGGATATTTCCACAGACTTTAAATTTATTCAAAAATTTAGAATCGTTATCATGATAGTAACACGTCTGTTAGACTACTTAGGACAGTTATCCTTCCCTTTCTATCTTGTCATTCTTATCAGCCACTATTTAATAGCACAGCGTATATATCTCATATCTGATTATGAACCGTTTTTCACGAGAAAAACTAGTAAGTTCATGCGTTTAGGCGACGTGGATCCCGAATCTTGACTTCCCTTGGTATCTTGACATTTTTCGCTTTGACCTGTTAATTTATCGCTTCCATTTACAGCCTTCAAGTAAGGTTTCAATGTTTCGTTTTACCTCTAACTTTACGTATAGAAGCAGGACGATGTCTATACCATTGAAAAGAGACGAAGGCTCAGTCTGGCAACATCCCATGCCTTCAGACTCGTAAGTTATTTACTTTCTCAAAGTTATAACGCTTTCTAGACTGCCGTTACTCGCTTGACATGACGGTCGTTTGATATCTATGCATCACTTAAATATCTCCCTCCTCTTTGAAATTTATTTAATATCCTGAAGTCGAATGTAGTAGCATGTTGGCACTCAAATGTCATCTATAAACCATCTGTCTTGCGTTCATGGGAAAATTGTATAAGACTGACTTGTCGCAAACTTGGAATCTTTTAATCAAGGTATTTAACATTGTAAAAGCTTTTTCTCGGGCACGGGACAGAAAAAGCAACTATGTTATAAAACTTTATCTAATAAAGGGTAATGTGACGCGATACTTCATCATTCTAGACGCGAAATGCCACAATTATCGCGGCGTAAGTAGTAATCTTTTGAAAGGGCAGCAGTTTATGACAGAAAGGATAAGCTGTGAGTTACTTTCATACAACATGAAATAGTGTGAGATTTTATTTGCCGTAAACAATTTATACGGCTCTAACCTGGCTCATTAAAACGTCACTTGGTCTTTTTGCTATCTGGTTTATAAAGTACTATTATACGTATACTTGTTGTGGGATTATGACATGAAAAGCGTGGGAGAGAGATAATACCTATTTGATATTTCAACTGCAATTTTTCTATCTCTTTGACCAGGCGTGGTTGTGCCATTGCACGAGCCACATTTGAAAAACAACCTCCAGCCAATTTGAGAAAAAGCAACTTTTTCAATTTTGTGTTGTCTTTGTATGATCATGATGGCAATCCAGTTGCCATAGAGAAGGGAGCATTTACAGGGTTTTGTAATGACACTGAGGTAAGACTATTGTTTCATGTTGTGATGGCATGCTCCCTTGGGAATGTCTGTGTTGCATGACATTTTCATTTTCCTTTAGTCTGTTATTTGGTTGCATGTTAATGGCTAATTTGAGAGTCATAGAGGGTGCTAATTAGCTACAAAAGAACAATAAATATCTACTTTGACCAACAAACTCCAAGATCACAACACTACAGTAAAAATATTTGCGAAAGCGCATTGTTAAGCAAACTCTTGTTCCAAACAGGTTATGCAACAAATGTGAAGCAGTGTTATATACTCAGTTCTACTGGGGATAGAGTGTAATTACTGAAGGCTGCTAGCCAAGTTCTTCTGTTAAACTACAACTCCGCCTTGTTATTAGTGTTGGGCCACAGTGCTGCCACAAAGGAATTTCCACCGACTTTCGGGATTGTCTTAAATTTCTAGCTTGTACCGAAAACTACGGGATTAATCACGAAAAGTAGCTAATTTTCTTGGAATCGTAGGGATTTTAATATATCAGTGGCCAATCAGCCTTATTTCTGTTTTGTTCTATTTGAAACATCCGTCACTACCGACTTGGCAGTTTCCGAAAAGAGAAATTCCGAAACACTTACCTTACCTGTTTAAATCTTTGTTCTGCGTCATCTCCGACTTTGCGGTGGCATTTTTCACTTGGAATAATCAATTTCTGTAGACACTCTGAGGTAAAAGACCTATGGCAAGTTATTACGGATAAATTATTGACAAAATTGTTTCGTACTATCTCCACGCTTATGTTTACTGAAGATTATATTTACAAAATACCTCGAAAAGAAGTTTCGCGCAAAAAAGTATAGAAATGACCAGAAAAAAATGGACACGTGACAGGCTGTTAGTTTCAAGGAGAGGATCGTATCAGAGTGGAACCGGGTCACCGGGTCATTCGGGTCACTGCTTCCGACCGGGTCACTGGGCCGGTGACCCGGTTATTAAAATCTGGTTATTACAAACTTAATCTACTTAATTTTAGGTATCGAAAATGACACTGGAATTAATATTCTATATAATTTTTGCATTGGAGACTCAATTTGTAAGCCCTAAACATAGTGTTACAACATAGCGTCAAAGCGAAATACTTCGAAATTTTGTTACAGAAAGTGTGGGCCGGATCATTCGGGTCACTTGTTGCAACCGGGTCCTCGGGTCACTACATGGAGACCCGGTTGCACATCTGGATCGTATAAAGCATACTTCAGTATTAACATACCTTGCTTTTAAGCAAATCACTGTTGATTTGGATAAAGTAAAATAAAGTTGTAACTTTACCGCCCTTTGGAAGGAGATAACGATCCATCTGAGAATATTCGACCCACAAGACCCTATTCATACGACAAAGGGCGTTAAATCTACTAATTTATTTTACTTTATAGTTCTACACTAGCCCCACGGCACTATCATTTTGTTAATCAGAACTAATTCCGACACCAAAACTGGGTTGCGTACGAAATTGTCAAAGAAGCTTGAAAACAACGATTTGTGAAATGCTTTCATGGGAAACAAAATTTTTGACATTATTTTGCAATATTTTGCTCGTCAACTATTATTTCCATTTTGAATAACAATCAACACACACGCAGTTTGTGTTAAATGGACTGTGAAAATTGCTTCAAAAACATGTGTGAATGTAGATCGAAACGTAGGTGTATCCGCCGATGTGTAATCAATTTTGGGTAGAATAAATGCCGTAGGTGGAAGTAGATAGAAATCGCCTGCTAAATTGAGTGCGGTAACACCTGGACCAAGTTGTGGATATTTCGGCGTTCTTATATTTTATCTTGAGACTTGTAGTATCTTGTTTAAAAAGCTATCTTACAAAACTAATGATGTAAAGAAAACTGACGGGCTAAGTGACTCATGAGATCTTCAATCGTTGTTGTTGTTGTTATTGCGAAAGCAAAGAGCCCCCAGCCTCGTATCCAGGTGGCAGCCGTGATCCCTAAAGCTGCTGAAACGATAGGAAAGGCCCAATGGCCGCCAGATCCCAGTACCACGTGGATTTGTATCTTCTGGAGTCAATTTCAATGTCGCTGCTGAGGAAGGACAGCTTCGAATGGAGTGAAAACCAGTTGGGTCTCACCACTCCACGACTGCTGTTTATAGCGACGATTTTCAGAGAATGCTCGCAGGTCGGTAGTCTCCTCTGGAGCTTTCAAATTATTGATAGGAATCAAGAAGGGCAAAATGTCCATCCCAAAATGTGAAAATAGAATGCAAAATTTAAATTACATGTTAGACAACAATATAATAAACGTTTCCAACAGGGATGGCGCCAGGGAAGAAATGCTGGGGGGCTGTAATGTCAGAGTGCCGACGGTGAGTGAACCAAAAAAGTTTTATGGTAATTCAAGTTCACTGAGATGACAATGCAACAAAGAAACCTGGAAGTGAAAGTCATGAAAGTGCCGACAGCGCCTAAAATTTTTCAAAAATTGAGGTGCCGACGGGGGGACTCGATGGATTTGTGGGGGTCTCCTGCCCCCCAAAGGCCCCCGGTGGCGCCATCTCTGGTTTCCAACTTTCAGATAAGACCCCATGACACTGCATTGAACAAAACCTATTCCACTTGGAACTAATCCCCCATAAAAAGTTATTCCTTATATTAATTTTGTGATGCAAATTCTGTGAGGTGTCAAACGCAAGAACTATTATGTGAATAGCATAAGGATTATTATGATTCCTAAGCAATCTTTTTGTGGTACAAATCTTGACGCTAAAAGCATACTTAAAAGCTTTTTTCGTCTGACACTGTTCAAAGCGATCTTCTGATTCCGTTTGTTAAATGTTGCTTGGTTATCAAGATCCATGGTCAAGTTTCAAACATTTTTATGACCAAGTTTGCTATTTTTTCCCGTTAAGCAAAACTTCTGTTCTAGAACGTGTAAGAATAAGTATCTCTGCAGCTTTAGAATTATATCACTGTTTGATAAATAATTTATGTTTATTTATTATAGAAATTGTTCACGAGTGTGACATTGCATTTTCTCGTATTTCCCTAGGAAGAGAAAGACGTCAGTAATGGTATTAAATATCAGCTTACCTTAACATTTTCAAACGGTAAGGCAGTTTGAGTCTAATCATTAACTAACCTTTACTACAAAGGATGCTTTTTTTTGATATTTTATTGCATCTAAAACAACTTTTTACTCCCACTAAGGAGACTTTGTCTGTTTATCGCTTTGTTTAATATTTATTTATTTCTATTTGTTGGCAAAACAACTAATGTTAATTTTGTCGTGCAAACATTTATACATGATGCTGGTATTCCAAGTGCTGATTATTTTTGAAGATTTCCCGATTCTGGCCTGATTCTGATTCCTGATCCTAGATTCTGAATCATTTTAAAAATTTTGGTAACGACATCTTCAAAAAACAACAACTAGTGAGGAAATTTCGTTAGGATTGTTTTTCCGTACAACTCATTTAATTGCTCAGGAAAAATGGCATTTCCAACCGGCTTGGCTAAGAATTTCACTCGGCAAGTGCCTCCAGTCTCGTTATCCTTTACATATTTAGAATACAATCAGCAATGACAGTAGTATCCAAATTACCAATAATAACCTTGGGGATAAAGTATACTCAGCATAAGAGCGTAGTAAGAGCAATCAATCTTTCTTTGTCTATCTACGAGCATTGCATGTTTTGTCTGTTATGACTGAAAGTAAACGGCATAATTTGTAACTTTTGAATCGTTTGAAGACTAAAAAAATATCCATTTGCGCAACATTCTCCATGTTAGATCATCATCATAAATATGATTCTATATTATAATAATCTAATAATGATATGATAATAAGTAATACAATATATGATGTAAATGTCAGAAATTCACAACTGATTCATCGTCTTTACTACAGAGTTATTACAATAGTGGATAATTTTTATTTTTAAATGCTATATATTCTATATTGCTTACCATATGAATTTTTTGCTTATGAAAGTGATCTTCCATATCAGCGAAGAGTATATCAGTAGTTAAATAACTATTTTTTTTCTCAGAAGAGCTATAAATTATAACCTTTACATTAAATAACGATCCTGTTTACCTAACACGTTTTTCCATCGTTTTCGGCAGCAGAGTATCCTACCAGTGCATAAAACAATGTGGCTTCATTTATGTGGTAATCTCCTTTATATTGCAATGTGCCCCTCATTAACTTCTCTAATTGAATTAGTTATCCTCATTTCAGGATACAAGAAAGATCAAGAATTTTTTGTTAAATTGATCGATTCTCAAACAAGAGAGGTAAGCACAGAACTTTTTTCCCTTATATTTCCATGAAAAAAATTGTTCATACAACAAAAGTAAGTTAGAAACGTTTTATGTTATAAAAGAGAGCTTGTGCTGTCACTTCCAAAATCCTTTCACAGTTTTTACGTTCAATTTTCCAGCCTACCTCGATGAAGGTAAAACGTTCTAGTAGTCTGCAAAACCGCTTACTGTTAGCACAGTTTCCAGCGAAACACTCCTGTTTCCAGTTACTAGTGTTTTAAACATGGCAAAGTGTTTTATTTTTCATGTTTTAGTTTTCATATGTCAGTGTGCTTAAAACGTAAAGATTGAAGCTTGATATTTCCTCCAATAATCCCATCTGCTCATCGAAAGTTTATTTTGATCAAATAATTACTGATTGCAACGCAAGCAATGGTAACCAATAATTCCTTCTTATTTGTTTTGTTGCAGGTTATAAAATATGAAGGGCAGGACAAGAACCCAGAGATGTGTCGCGTTTTACTGACCCATGAGGTGATGTGCAGGTGCGTAATCTTGTGATGTGTTGCGTTTTACTGACCCATGAGGTGATGTGCAGGTGCGTAACCTTGTGATTTGTTGCGTTTTACTGACACATGAGGTGA
>JANTCA010000791.1:0-12447 GCA_024741275.1 Chironex yamaguchii
GCATTAACTCAGAATAGACAATAACTATAAGATCTTGTAATAAGTTAAACTTGGACGTTTTGCGAAAAAACTGATTGATAAAGGGCAAAGTTGGTGTTTGGTTGAGCATATTAAACCGATTCAAGCAAATGCACAGAGAAGATTGAGTCAACCGCAACACATCCCCCAATATTGACGTGTACTGTATAACGAAGCATAAACTTTCAATGCGCCTTCGGTATAAGCAGTTTTGTCCTTCTTTTGATACTTATAAAATGATATTTTGCTTCTGTTATTGTTGCATTCAACTAAAAAGAGGTTGAAGCTATGTACGATATTGCTTCGTAGATGATTTAGAAACCACTGTTAGAGTCGTGTGTTGAAGGAAAAAAGTTTATAAAAAATGGTTGACTTTTTTCTTTACTGTACTTCAGTTAATGTCTCTTATGGTATCAGATTCTACATATAGATTTATGTTTTTGAAACTTGTCTCATTTTTAATTGCTTGCAACTTAAACCAGTTCAAGCTGCTAACAGCAATACGGAGGGTTCATCTATATGCTTGGTAACAGGGTATTGGAAAGGGTGGCGAATTGCATGTACATTCCTGAGTAAAGAGGATATAGAAGGCACCCTCAGAAAAATTCATTTGATAGGCTAAGTTGCAGAAGAGAAGTTCTACAAATGTTTTTGATTCGTTTTTTTTTCAATAAATGAGTGTATGAAGGGTTCAACAAGTTACTGTAGTCTGTAACTTTTCTGTGATTAGTTCTGAAAAGTTTAACCAGATTGTGGCAACATATCAAGAGTTGAATTCAAATGATTACTAAATTTTGCTCTTTAAAGTATATAACTGACCGCCTTTGTTTCTCGCAGTGTCTTTTTGCTGTGCTAATATGCATTATTAAATAATAGACTTATCACAAAATTTACTCTCAGATTTATCTTTGAGCAATGCGTTCACTAACAGAGAACACTAAGGCTAAATGTCACCGGCTCTAGGAAAGATCACGACAGCACACACACAGAGTCTCCTAGGAAGACTGCCCTGTTATATGGAGTCCCACAGTACCTCGTCAGTTTCCATGTAAACTCACAGACCTTCACTAAAATATTAACGGGTTGAAACTGACTTTGTTGATATTATCACCAATGTCACAAGGGAACGCGTGCTGTCCTCGACTATTCGTCCTGTTGGCAGTGGATTGTCTTAACAGTGCAACAAGTAAACGAAACCAAGATATTAGATACAAGAACCAACGAAATTAACCTTTTTTGAATAATTTTCTTCTTTCTGCATAGTTGATGAGGATCCTTTGCAATTAACGTTAAATCTAAAGCAGATAGCAGGAAAGATCGTGTCGAGGATCAGAGATAGAAAATGTTCACACTTGTCAGGATTACACCATTCAACAACAGTGGATTAGAAGGAGGTTAAAAGGGTAACGAAATCCACTTGCCTTGGCAACATTGTCAGTAGTAATAGAGATAAGGAAGCAACTATCAACAGCAGAAGAAATATTTGAGGTGAAATCGTATTCTTTATGGCTAATTTATATTTCCGAGCAGTTAGACCCGACAACTATTTTGCTCTTCGCAATGGTGCATTTGCAGAATAGCGAACTAGACAGCACTACTTTTTTAAAAAAGAGAGATCTCAGATGAACCCTTTGAGACCTTCTCCCCAAAGCTGATTTGTAAAATAGGGATTTTTCTCCAGGAAAATATTGCATGCACTAACATGAACTTAGAGAAATAATTCTTGTATTTTTGCAAAGAGGTAATGCCCAGTTTTCTGAACTTTTTTGTCTACATTCTACAATTTAAATGCTTGGTACCTCTCGGCTTCACTCCCTTTACACCTATGTTCTAGGTCTCAAGGAAGACTTGAACCCTGGGGTGATTAAATGCAGCAGTTACTGAAACCAATGCTTGGCATTCAACCCTACCGTCACATTCTACTCTTGACAAGTAAACGGGAAAAGGTCCAAGGTATTCTTCATCATCATAGAGAATTTAAATTATATATGAACTAAGAACTATGAACGTCATCATCTTGCGGCCTCAGCCGAGATAGAATTTCCAGTATACCTTGTCCGTCATAGCTGTTAGAAGGTTTTCCTTGGCGATGGCGGTATCCATGCATATAATATCTGGAAAGGTGAGCTTCGGAGACCGCGTGAGTGATGATGGGTGTCTCCATAACAGGAATGATAACACGATTTCATCTGATGCACGTGCACAGTGTCCAGGAAACTGGTACTAGGAGATATGACAGAATGGATAACCAATTAAAATACCAAATGCCTTATTTACTTAGTAGTTATTAGATAGTCTCTCTTTCTCCTTTCTGTGATCTACTCCAAATATTTTAAAAAAGGAGTCAAAATTACCATTTAATGTTTTGCCAATGAAGTTTGAGGGAAGCTGATTAAATATATTGTTTGCTTTTTTGGTCTGATCCGGCTTTTTCATATTCATTTAGACGAAAGCTATTGGAAACTGAACTCTAAAAACACATAATACCGGTACGTTTGAAATGAATGACACATTCTTGACTCTGTTTTAAGCAGCACAATTCGAGCATAATGGATTGCAATCAACTTGATGAAAACCAAATATCATTGGGAGCACAGTTGACTGTTGATATCTAATCTACTTCATGTCTCGAAGGTTTCAATATCTCAAACTTTTCCCCGGTACATAGAGTTTTATGTAGTCACACAGGTAAAAATCCTCTTGTTATCTCGAACTTTTCTCTATCTCAAACTATTTTCACTCCCTTACGCAACAAACGTTAGTAAACGTAGTTACTCAAAATCATCCATGAATGTTGTGTAAATAAATTGCAAAAAACTCCTTGGTGTATAAAGCATAGTAAATGAAAATCTGTGTTGTACTCTCTCTCCTTGGTGATCTAGTATTTGATTGGCTGTTAATTGCTCATGCTTATGTTTCGACCTTCAACACGTTCGAATGATATGTTCGCCTTGACGTACACATGCTTTTAGGAGGCACAATACGCGCTTAAACCGGAAATGGTCAAGCGCGAGGTCGGCCTTGGTTACTAAGTGTTCGACATTTTACTGTTTGTAACTAATACCGCCTTAAAAACTTTAATATCAATTTCAATAAAATTATTTGAGAGAATTTTTATGAAAATCTGTTTACAGTTATTATTGATCAATCGGTTTCATTTCTTACAGTCTTACAGATCACGGGAATTTCTCTCTTCTGTTTGTATATTGGGGCTAATTACTTTTTTGGATTATTTCAAATAAGTTGATCTTAGGGTTTTTTCCATTGACTGTGGTCTAATATGTTATCGTATTAACAAGAATAATATAATATTTCAAGACGATCCCAGTTACATGCTCAATGTACTTTGAATTTCGATGGAATACTCTTTATTAGGGCTACGTTGTTCCATACAGATATTATAAATTTATTAACAACAGCCAAAAAGCAGCAAACGGTTAACCAGTCATAAAGTAGATTGAGCTTTAAAATCTTTACAGAGATTTCAATGAAAGATATTGCTGGTAATTTCATAAAAATTGATGTTAATGTTTTTAAGGCGGCCTTAGTTAGCGACAGTAAAATTTTGAACACCCGGTAATCAAGGCCGAACTCGCGTTTGACCTTTTCCGGTTTAAGCGTATTCTTAGTACAAACATGTCCGGCAAAAGAACGTTTTGAGACAAAAATGTAATGCCGTTGAAGATCTGGAAAAAGGTTTTATCAAATAAACAAGTTGCTTTGCAATATGGTATTATGAAGAATTTATTTTCAGGGTGGGCTAAAAAGCAATCAAAAGATGTTGTTAACTTTCAATTAATCAAAAATGTAACTTTCAGCGTGTTACCCAATCTGCAGAGTGTGGCAACTGTGCGCATGACGTAATTTCAATTGTATCGAAATGCACCCCAATCATTAATTACGTCTCGCACGTGCACATAAATTCATGCCAAAGTAAACAAATATTGGCAAATCTAGAGTGGTGAATTCTATACTTTTTTGCGTTTATATAAATCATGTTTAAAGCGAAACAAATAAGTAATGATAACAAAACATATTGTCCTGGAATGTATAAGTATGCTAAATATTGTAGTGTTTTCTGTATTATTCAAACCTATTCTGTGTTTTTCACACAGGACAAAACTGTCTGTTGAGGCATCCAGTCTTTCAAGAACTTTACTACCTTGGATGTATTGGTTTGAATAGCGTCCTCTCTTATCAAGGAAAATAGGTAACTGATGTTTGGCCATGTCGAGAGAAGTCGAGAGGAGATTTATAATAAAATACAGATTTATTAAAAAATACAAGGGTCAAGCCGTGCTCTGCACCCGCGAAAGTCAGGCATGTGCGCCGTGCACGCCGGAAAATTGTCATTGCACGTGCGAGATCTCGTCTAGTTCTGCCATGCTCTTCAGACTGGATTACTATTAGTTATAAGGATACCTCGCTCTTTCATAGTATTATTTCGCACTTTCGAACTCTTTATATCTGAAACCTTTTTCCTGTCCCGAATTCGAGAAAGTCGACTTTGGAATGCTAACAGTATCGAGAAAATTATTTTAATTACATTCGAATTAGCAAGGGTAGTAGTAAAAAGAGATTTACTTGACTTGACTGAGATGGAAAATTGTTTTGACCGAGCGAAGGGTTCGAGTTACAGCTGGAAAATTATTGCATTGCATGTATCATGCAAAAGAGAAGGAAACTGATTTTGCTTTGAGTTACGGTAAGGCCCGAGTAAGTGACAGTCTCAGTTAAAGTCAAACATTGTCACTAGGACAAGTATACAAAAATAAATTTGCTCGTGCCATCTACATTATTAATAAATTATATCTGACGACAAAATTTCGGCATGAATGCGTTCGTCTATATTTTGTTGCTTACTGGCAATATATTTAAAATTATTGGCACAGTCAAACAATTTATCGAAGGCTTCTTAGTAATTTATGACGCGTTTCGTGGGAAGGCAAAAGATGGAAGTGCGATAGTAAACAGTGACAGTTTTCAACTTGCGCGGAGAAAAAAGTTTCCACCCTTAAAGCTTAATCTGCAGAAAATTCGAAATTCTATCTTCGACACACTTCACAAAAATTTCTGCCAGATTCCAATGGAAAAGTAAAAATGTCAAAATTTTAGGTGGGAAAAGTTTTCTTATAACAAATTTCGCGAAGCAAAAAATTTATAATAAAAATCATTACTTTATTGAGCTACCAAATTTATGTCATGATGTGCCCCCCGTGTTTGCCCTTCCAAAAGAAAGTTAAGAAGCTTCTTCTGTTATTCAAAATCAGGTGCATGACGCATACAAAGGATTGAAAACTAAATTGCTATTGAACGGAGAATGTTGTAGATATACTGTCATGGTAGATAGCTGAACGAATACCTTTGCTTCAATATGGATAGAAAGATACCCATTGCTATTTTAGTTTTACTTCTTGTCCTGGCTGCGATATTTCATATTATAGGAACATCAACGGATCACTGGGTTGATGTAGAGCCTTACTATGAAGATTTTCTCTGGAAAGGTTGTTACAAGAAGGGATTTGAAATTGGATGCGATCGTCTTCCAGATTACAAAGGCGGCGGTAAGAACGGCTTTTTACCCTTCCTTATCATCAGCCATGATCTCAAAATATTTACCTGTGCTTAAGTAGTTTCTGATGATTTGATGAAATGTTTGCTCTCGTCAATTAGATACTATCTTCTTCATTAAGGTTGTCGATTGATTTAATTTTCGTGAACGATGATTCACAAACAATATCCATTGCTTCTTCGACATATTTAACCAAAGTTTGTATAACTCGAGTTTCACGATTGCTGGTGTTTGATGACGAATGGAGCATTCAATAGTTATGATAATCCAAATTTTACACAATTACGCTCACGTAGCAACGCTGGCAACACTTGTTTCTTTGATTTATGAAAATCTATTTCGTGTTTGTTTTGGGGGACGAGACAGTTAAACTGGAGGGTGTATACCGTGTAGAGAGAGAAATCTGCTACAATTGACTTTATGTGGTGTAATTCATATACAGAAACTCAAGGAAAAACTCGTTTAATGCTTGATAAAACTCAACAGCAATGCAAGTTCTATGTCGGCAAAATCTCCAGTCGCAAGCATCTGGATTTTAAGGTTAGATCAAATCGTGACATGATACAAAATGTGTCTCAACACGAGCGAATTTTGCAGAGTACTGGATGGATTAACCGTGTCCCCTTGAAAACACGTAAACATACAACATTTGAACGTAGTAACGAAGCTTGGTTTGACGAATTGACCACGGTTATACAACAGCGCTATGAAACAAAAAATTCCCTATGATTGGAAGATATTTATAAGGATAGTCAGCTATGAGAACTTGCCCGCTCGAGTGTTTTTCAACCAAGTTTCGGCTTTGTCATCTACAAGGTTTTATTTTCATACTTTTCAATGATCCGTGGTTTAAGGCTCGTTGACCTGGAAGGCAGGTTTCAATCCCTTACCAAGTTGAATTTGTCGGTTTATACCCCGCGTAATTATGTTATTTTAGCTAGATTCAAAAATTACCATGCGCTTCGATCAAGAAACATTAAGTTACATACTCTAAAAAGCAGCATGACCTGGTTAAGGGGAATTTGGAACAAAATGAAACGATGTAAATTATCAAGTATGCTGAAAACGAAGTGAACAACATATGTATTAATGAAGTCGCCATGGGCGCGTGTAATTTTTAGAAAGACTTGGGAAATTTTTTGTTCAATGATCTTCAATAATAAGCCGAAAATTTTGTTTATGTCAAGGTAATTAAGCATACTCGCATACACAACATTCAAATTGACAAAGAATATCATAAGCGAAACACTTGAAAATGCTTGCAGGTGGAAATTTTAGCGACAATAACTGATAATACACAAGGTGGGGTGATTTCTTTTGAAAAAATCAGTGCCTCTGAGAAATCTGTCATGAAATATTTATGCCAGGATATGTAAGTTGTTAATTTGTAGACTACATTGTGATATAATGGCATTAAATGGCTCCAGAACTGTGTATAGGTTTAAATCCGTTGGTTATGTCTTAATTTGAAGAATGGTGATGGGTGGAGGTATACAATTCGTGTCAGTGTTTGAAAATGATTTCTTAAGGTGACCATTATCGAGAACAACGCAAAATATTATGCCAGACTAGCACATCTACGAATAATTTCGGTTACTATTTTTGATTCCCAGTTATGGACTAGATGCTGCAAGGTAACCTACACATTCTTGATTTCACAACCTACAAGTAAAATATATCCTTCCGTCCAATGACATGGCCATAGGGAGGTGTATGGGGGACAGACGGTCCATAAGATTCCTTCAGAACTCTGTTTTATTGAGTAAATGTCACGAAAGAATCAAAGTTCTGTATCACTAGAGGCAATGCATTCTAAACCAAAGCAAAAGGATGGGCCTCAAAAATTGTAATGGGGGCAAGGCCCCAAGACCCCTCAAATTCTTGCCCCCACTTTATTTCCTTTAGCCACGTCGCTGGATTAATCCAGACAATTATACCAAAAATGCAGCTTTACTGTAATTAGCAATACCTTGACCAAAAGTCATTTTAGGGGATTGTTGACATGCAATGTTAACAGCAAGTTCCGTGCTTCAAGCAATGTGCTTTTAAACTATTTAACACAAAACATTGTATTGTAACTGGTTGGAAGTGGAACGATAATGCTAAATGAAGAACTGCAGGGGTTTACTTATAATGGAAGGTCGTAAACCTTACCTCATATAGTTGCATATTTACATGTATTTTGAGGATTGTCTTTTCAAAATGTGTAGGCCCATGAAACACTGTTTACAGAGGTGGCTGGGGGGGGGCAAATTTCAGTTTTGTGTATGACCCAATATAGTTGAAGGGGCAATGCCCCTATTTTGTATTAGAGATGTTACTTGAGAACAAAAAAGTAACTTTAAGGTCTGTGTTACTCAGGAACCTAGGCATTTAGTAAATCTTCGATAAAAAATGTTTACTTTATAAAAACAGAAGTTACAAAAGCAAGGTTACAGCAAATGTTGATAACAAATACTGTTGCTTCCTCAGCAGAGCCAACAAGAAGTCCTTGTGTTATGCTAAACTCATAACCATGGAGTATCACTAGACATTGTTGAAAGGTAACTGCTAACTAAGAACAAAATGAAATCAAGATATCACATTTTTACACTGGGCTAAAGCTAAAATATCAGACATTTACCATGGCTGGAATTGTGTATGTTGCTACTGAAGTTTTAGCCTTTTATTTCTGAGGAGATGTCTAGTAATTGAGTTTGGTGATTGGAAATTGCAAGAAAGTTGATAAAGGAATTTTCATAGTTAACAATGTATTTTGATCAAATTGACAGAACCTATTCCCAGATTACACAAGAACGGTCAGGAATACAATACGGTCAGTCTTTCTTAGTAAGGATTTGATCTCAGGATATTGAGCTCGACTCATTATTCTAAACAGTTAAAGTGTCGCGTGATAACTATCCTCTGAGTATAAATCTTGTTCTGCTTTAAAACATGCGATTATGAAATCTTTACAAGATGACTATTGTTAGACCCCATCACAGAATCTCTGCTCCTTTAAAAACAGCATGGCATAGCCCACTCACTGCATACTTCTAACGCTTTTTCAGCCTGTTGTTTGATGTAACTTTGCAGTTACTAATGCCATTGTTCATATTCCCATCACATTTTGAGCTTGAACACTACAATATTTGATGTACGGTAACTTTGCAAGTTGTAGGTTTCCTTCCCTTTTGTTGTGTAAAATGCAAACATACATGTGGATGTCAAAGCAAGACAAACATAATCTTCAGAAATCATGCAGTGCTATTGTTGAATTTTCGTTGTGAGTCCTGCTTTCTAAGTGAGCATTTTCCAATGTATATCTAGCTCCTTGCTAATGCTTTTTGACTAACCTATCCTTCACCAACTTATTGATAAATTTTCTCATTATCCTAAGGGAGGCTTGCACATTAGGAGGAGTGCTTCTAGTTTTTAAGGCAAATCTGGTTTTTTTACCTATGGAGTCAAGTCAAAAGTATGAATGGTCAGTTGTGACATTCTGTAAACAGAAACCAGAAATAAACCTAAAATTTTACAGACAATAGGCACTATATCTAATATTGTTTCCATGATGTATGTTTGCTACTTTAAAACTTGCCCCACATTTCTCATGACAAAGGAGTTTCAGCCAATCAAATGGCAAGTGCCCCACATAATGATGCAATTAGTTGCTGTAAACCAATCAGTAAGTAGCACCAGAGTGAACGAAGAATTAAAATGGATCAAATGATTGGCTACAGCTTATGTCATTCAGGGCATGCCGTCCTAGGAAATAAAATTGTGAACTCTCCCAATTTCCCAAATTTGCTGTTGACCAATAAAAGAGAGACCATGGAAAAATGGTGGGCAGATTTTATGATTTCCGTCAATTTAGCCATAAGAATGGAAGTGTGTTGAGTGTGGATTGCATAAACTGCTTGAGTATCAAACATGAATGGCCTCTTAAATAGAAAAATATATTTTTCTTGAAATCACTGTTGGGGCACTGCCCCACCTGCTCCATTGGATTTGCACCACTGACTGTTAAGGTTTGGTTGTAAAATTTCCATCTTATCTTTGTTTTGCACATGTATTTCATTGGTGTCATGACTTGGGGGTATAGGTCTCGCAATTATGGCTATGCCCCATTGACACTTTTGAGTGGTAGTTTATCAACATCATATTTCTTTTACTGTCCATTTTTAATGGTAAAAGTATACATTGCCAATCCTGTAATTTGGCTGCAATGCTATGGGACAGGTGGGTTAGTCATAGCAGTCTAAAGGTCCTGATGGCCGATTTAATGTTGGCTGGTTGCAGCACATTTCATGTAATTGTGAGTTTGGCACATACTGGATGTTGCTTATCCCTGTGATGGAGCGTAGAGTATACATTTGGAAGACTTTGAGCAGGTGTAGACCTTGCTTAGTCATGACCAAGGAATTAAAGATCTTGAAGATCGACAAGTCGTGATAGTCAAAAACGGGCATCCTCAGCAGGTTGTAAACACTGGAAGCCTTACCTATCCACAATTTGATTTCATCACTCAAGGATGCATGCTGAGATGACAACTGACCAAAGATTGGTGAATGTGTTAATGACTTCAATGTACCTGTGGTATATCATCAAGAAAGGAGCTGTTGCTAGGTGAAAGTAAACCACCTTGGTTTTGGCTGGTTTGATTTTCATGTCAATCATTGCAGCATTGGCGACTACATGGTTTGGCAAGTCTTGACACATGGCCATACTTTCCCCCAAAATACGTATAAACTTCCAAGTCAAGATAGTCTTACATTTCGAGATGCTATCAAAATCAGTGATGCAGGTCAAGCAGCAACAAGACAATCCTGGATATTTGGAAAACATAGTTCATCTTGTCAAATATAAACCTACTAACAGAACTTCCAAGGATGAAGCTAAGCATAAAGAGACAAGATGGTTATCTTCCTGGCAACTGTAGCATTTTTATAAATCAACTGCAGTTAAGAAGTTAATTTACATATGTTTCAGCTGTGGAGGAATTGGACATATAAGGGAGGACTGTGGATTTTGACTGTCATTCATGTAGTCTTGAAGGAGATATTGCTGAAGTTTATAAGGAATCTAGACTCCATGTAATTCATTCAGAGGATACTATTGAGCTTCAAAAAGGCATATTATTTTTGAAGTGAATATTGTCTCCAATCATGTTATTAAAGTGCCATTGTGCATTGCAGAATTTCCCAGCAGAATTGCAATTTGATACTGGTTTTGCATTTGTTTTAGCCCCCAATTTTTTGAACGATGAATACTGTGTGTTATATACTAGTCTGGATGAGACAGATTTGTTGAAATTCCAGAGTCACACAAGAAACAGCAGGCCTTGACTTCGATAACTCACTTATATTCATACAATCACCAACTGTGTACATGCTATTTTACAAGGTATTTATTTAGTTATAACAGCAAGAATTTTAACAGGTAAAACAATTATAAGGAACAGGAATAGAAACTATATACAGGAAATGAAACTAATTTACTGCCTACATGATTCTTGTTTGCATATGGTGCGTTTTAATTACAGAAGGGATCCACATTACATCACTGTGCACATATTTCATTACAACCTACGATTTTGTCTACTTATACTGGAGAAAGATGTCAGTGGCAAAGCTGCCCCAGAAAAGTTGGTCCTGCTCTTGAGGTTCAGCAACAGAATGAAACACTTCAAAAACCACTGAATTAAGAGTACATTCTAGAAAGTAATTTGCCACAACTTTGTGAATGAACGAACGAACTGATTGTGGTATGGGAATTATACAACATAAGTCAAGGAACACTGTCATTGGAAGAATGTATAGCGAATCTTGGACTGCTAATAAAGGAGGCAAACTGCCCCTCGGCAGACCATGAATGATTTCTTTGAGACTTCCTAGTCTTTGGGATCAATTTCCAGCATGTTAGAAGGGAATGTTTAAGGGCAGGCAATGAATTGACATTCAAGAAAGCCAAAGATCTAGCCAAAGCAGAGGAATCTGCACTGAGACAACTAAAAATGGACAAAACAATGGAAGTAAACAAAGTGAAGAAACCAGATAACAGGAAGACAAAGTAAGTCAGACAATAAACAACCTAATGGTTTGGCATTTTACTGTTGCCAGATATTCCTGGAAAATGATTGGTTATTTCTGTTCTGTGGCTGGTTGCGATATTACTGGATTATTCATTGCTACAGGTACAATTTTGATACTTATTACTTGTATAGTTATGGCTGACTCTACAGCAATGAAATTACCCCAGTTGCAAGACAGTTATAAGTCTTGAAGGGAATGGGAGATGTACATGTAGGCCTTGCTTTTGGCGGATGATTTGTGGGACATTGTGGGCACAGGTAATAATATTTCTACATTCTACATACTTCAGCATCCTCGATGCCCAAGGTGGTCATTGGCAAGTCTCACTCAATGAAGACAGCAGAAAACTCTGCACCTTCAGCACCCCCTGGGGCAAGTTCAGGTGGAATCGACTTCCATTTGCACTGACTTGCAATGGAGACATCTTCCAAGGAAAGATGGACACAGTATTCGATCAGTCAGACAGACTGACTAGAATGGCTGATGATGCATATATTTATGGGAAGGGCAAAGAGGACCATGACCAACACATACGGAACACTCTTGATACAGCAAGAGAGAAAAATGTAAATATAATTTAACCCTGACAAGTGAAGTGGACTAAAGGGGGACTGAGGTCTGACGAGAAGAAAGTGAAGTGCATTGTTGACATGCAGCCACCACAGAACCTGACTGAGTTACAATTGTTCATGGGAATGATAAACTAGAACAATCTTTTTGTGGTACAAAACTTGAAAATCGCCTTGAAAATTTGTGACATTGCGCTAAAATCATACTTAAAAG
>JANTCA010000792.1:0-12446 GCA_024741275.1 Chironex yamaguchii
TGTCTTTCTCGACAGTGTCAACTGTCAATGCATGTCCGAAGTTATCTGATGGTTGGCTTGAAGCAGACCACAGGGCTCTTTCTGTAGTGTTTGACCGTGAGCAGCAAGGGCAACATAAAATCCACCCGAGATTTTGGCATCTGGGCATGCGTAGTTCATACTGACTGTCGGCGACATCAAACGATTTTCCCTCATTTCTTGGACAAAATTGAGTCTGCCCGTTATCTCAAGAAATCACAGAGAGCCTTGTGTGCAAAGCGTTCAGCTCGGTGTTGTTGTGAAAACCTATCGGAGATATCGTCCCAGTTTAGCAAATTACCACCAGCCGCCACTGCTCCAAATATTAAGCACACTTCTAGTTCCAAAGGGCATTCTAGCTGACACAAATGCAGAGGAGTTTACCAACTTGTTATTATAATTCCTTGTTCTAGGACAAAATCTGACTCTTATTTCAAGTTTTATCTAATTCACTCCAGTAGACAACTTTCAGTTGGCAACTTGGTCACTCAGTGAACGACCTACCTTTTGTATCTGGGTCACTTTAATGCTCAGAAGTTAAGCACGCTCGTTTTTAAATTTATTGAGGTTTCTATCGTTTCCTAAATCTAGGGTGACGGATATTTGGGAATTACATTAATACGTGAAACCATGTGTCTCATATTCCTAATTACTCTATCCCAAGCCTTTTCGCAGTGATAGTAGACTTGATAATTGATCTCATCTTTAATCCTTTTCTCCTTATAGTCGTTCCTTATTTTAAAAACAAAGCTGTGGATGTCTCTTTCAGTTCCTCTGACTTTAGACTCAACCAAGGAAAGAAGCCCTCAGTACAAGAAAGGAGTCTAAATCCAAGTGTGGTCTATTGTATGATGGTCTAGCTTTTTGCTATAATCCTTTATAACATTGCCAAATCTACCAAAAGTGTAAGTAAACCTACATTTAATCCCTATATGCTGGCTTTTCCTACCAACAAAGCATTATGTTTATTTACAAGACATTTAGGTTGTGACCAAAATTATGAGCAGCAGCAATCGGCAATGGATCGTCATCAGCGAATAAACTGTAAAGGAAGAAATTGGGGTGGTTTATGTGTGCGTGTGTGTGTGTGGAAGGGGGGGATAAACAAGTATCTCGTCTTAAAATAAACAACTGCTAAGCGTAGGAACATAATGAAATGACGAAAAATTTAACTACTATCAATAGTTTGAAAGAAAATATCATCGATGTTTGAAATCTTGGAGTCACAAACCGACGCGGGCAAATTTTTAGGCCAAGCAAGCAAAAACAGTAATTCAAAATTAAACATCGCCAATGGAATCAAGGAAAAGATTGCTAACAGTATCCACAAATTTATCAGCAGTCGCTGGAAAGTTACGTTTAGCAAAAGAGGAAAAACCATTAATGAAATATATCAACATTAGGGAAACACCAATAATCAACATTTGAAATCAGCAATCACGAATCATCACAAATCGCATGTCAAGCAATTAAAATAAAATCATTAATGAAACAAAAGTAATAGATGTACAAGGCTGCAATGTAATATTTGAGAATGCTTGAAAAATAATTCGCCACTAAAGGCAATGATAAAGTAATGTGTAATAATAAACAGCTATTTTCAACCAAATTTATTGACACTGAATCACCTTACTACCTCACCACTTGTAAGGACCTTATTTTGATTGAAAATGAGATATTATTTATGAAAACAGCAAACACTACTCTCAGTTGCTGTATATTAACAATATTGAGTGTTCAATTATGCACTAACTGCCTTAAAGGTGGCATTCTCGTTACAAACTTTTGAACAAGCCCCCCCCCTTCCAACAAGTGCCTCACAACAAAACCCTTAGCATCAAAGAAGCACCGACGGTCGAAATTCCGTATTTTCACATACCTAAAGAGAGAGACATGGTTTTTGCCACCTACAAGCAATGCCGCCAAGTGTAGGTGATTTAGGTTCATAAAGTTTTATTTTGTCAACAGAATTTGAAAGTTTTGTCTACTTCCACCTAATGCTCATAATTGTGATCTTGGTTAAAACTGATTACTTAGGAGGTATCCTACTTGCAATAGTACTAACTAAGTGTCCCACATTTGGCAGAAAAGTGACCTTAACCAATGTTTTACTTTAATTTCTGAAATGTGCATAGTCAATACACCACAAATTACTGAATGGTGAGAACAATAATTGTTTCTTCCATAGTACAAGTACTGCGACAATAAACATATTGTATATGACGAGAATGCCATAATCATACATTTACGTTTCGAAGACATTCCATTCTTCATCATCAGAAATTGGTTTTACAGTGAGTTGTCCAGGTATTTATATTGCCAGAATACAATAAAGAAGAATAACAAAAGTTTTTGTGAAAACAAGAATGTCGAAAGAACAAGAATGTGGAAAGCACAAAAATGTAGGGTACAATGAAAAAACAAACAAACAAAAAGAAAAGCAGAAAACTAACAACAACGAGCAGTTCTGTTGGAATGTTCTCCTCGTCTAATATCTTTATCGTCACAGTACTTGTACTTCGTCTCTTAATTAAACTTCGTTTTCCTGCCAATACACCAATTTCTTCTCTAGCATTCTTGTGTTTTGTCATAATATTTTTTTTTACCCTAACAATTACATGTTACAAGCCAAACAACTTCGTCTTTGTGTATTGTTAATTTACCGCTTATTACTGTTCTTGTTTACTGTATTCCCTTTAGGTGTTTCGTTTCTTGTCCTATTGTCTAAACACATGTTCTGCTTTTGTATTATTGTAATATACCACTATTATTTAAACTTATAATTGTAATGTTTATCCTAACCTCTAACTGATGATGGATGAGGTATATCCGAAACTTGTCTTACAAACTTAAAAAAATAGTCGTGTTTATTAAATGTCTTACAAAGGAGTACGTGATTTGCAAATACCAGACAATCAAAAATGTGAGTGAACACATGTGGTTTGCTAAGAAAAATTGTTTACAGAATTCTATTGGGATTTGAAATGCAGAAACTACAACATCAGGTTTTAGGTGAGAGATGATTCTATGCACAAGTGGTCGATTGATTTTGTACGCAAAAGAGCGTACCATAGTAGAAGCTTACAGATGTTGTATGCATCATATCATAACATGGCAGAACAATATTTAACTTTTGCAGCATTAATAGCATGCTGATTTACTTCATATGTCGCTTTGACGTTAACAGAATGCTTACTTCTGACATATTGTTTGCTGCCATTATACTTTCTGCTCATGGTCCCTTATGTAAGCGACCTAGGTGGCATTTCCTTCATCCTTTATTGTTGTATTTGTCGCTCATGGTAACAAGCGACTGATTGAATGTCAGCCTATCAACATAGTACGGTAGAGAGAAGTCACGTGTCCTGGAGATGGGTAAGATAATGGAATTGTGTTTCTTTAATGGATTGCTTCTCGACACTTGTGGGCTCAAGCAACATTTGCTCTACAAATTTGTGATCTATAGCGACTTCTTGCTTTGATGTTAACCGGTGATTTACTATGGATAGCGAGCACATTCCTGCTAATTATAGCCTATTTAGTGCAGTATATTGGAGAGAGGAAACAAAGAAGCATAGGTGGATTTCGTTATTAGATCACGTTGGAACGCCAAAACCTGTTCATAACAAACAACATGCGAGCTGTGCTAAGACAGTATTAGTCAGCTGTTTAAAAAATATTTCTTAAGCATATACAGGACATTTTGCTTGATGTTCAATGAAAGTCTTAATTTTGTAAAACTACATTTGGTAGCATAGATCTCTAAAAAAAACCAGAGATGATCACACATTTAGCAGCAAAGAGTGGTCAGTACAAGAACGAATTGTCTCTGAACTGATAAACGTGAAGAGAATACCAACACGTCGACTTTGCTTGCTGCCAAACATGCTATTATCAAGAAAAGAAAACTTGTTAATTACTAGAGAGTGATCCCGTCGTCAGGTTAAAGTTCTCGATTACAATGTCACTTTGATGCTTAGCAGAGCCTTTCCAAATGAGGAATCCTCTTAATAATCACTAATTCTTTGACCCAATGAATCTATTCATTTCAAAATCAATGCCAAACGGGCTTTTATGTACCAATTATAGATCTACCGTTTCCCTCTTTTGTCTATAATTGTACATGAAGTTATCACAAAGGCAAAGACAGCAAATTTTGTTTTTCCTGCCGTGTACATGCTATAGTATTGTGTGGCATCGTATCCTATCGTGTCGTGTAGTGTAGTGTAGTGTAGTGAAGTGGAGAAGAGTTTAGTATAGCATGGTACAGCATAGCATAGCATGGTAAAGCATAGCATTCCATAGCATAGTATAGGATAGCATAGTATAGGATAGCATAGTATGGAATAGCATAGTACGGTATGGTATGGTATAGCATAATCTAGTATTGTACAGCTTGTATATACCAATTGTCCGAGTCTTAACTTCCTGATTTCACGACGTCTCTGGCTCTTTCTTTGAACAAAAGTGGGCATATATAAAGCCCTTGCTTGACGGTATACTTGTACAGAGCAATAACTCTGGAGATCATAATAGGATGCTACTTTATTGCGTGAAATGTTTATATTACTATGCACAAATGAACATTGACATTAGATACACCATAATCATTTGCTTCTTATGGTGCTTTCTTTCTGTATTTTTCAAACTAGAAATTCAATCTATGATGGGTTGATATATTTCAACTACAAAGAATCTATTTTTCCCTTGTTATTTGATGATCTTCTTCGCTCCCTAGGAGGAGTTTCAGGAAAGGCAAGGAGTAAATGCTTCGAGGTAGTCTTCTATGAAACATGATATCTAACTCCTTGAATTGAAACGAATTCTGTAATACTTGTGACTGGTGAATTATATGCTGTGAGTTTCCATGTTGTGATGTTTCTTAAATACAAACCTCATTTTGGAAATGGTGATTCCAAATAACTGTGTACACAACCTATATACTTTTACCGAACCACAGTAAGAAGCAGGGTCTTTTTTAACATTAAAGCTGTCGGGACAATTGTTCTCCCATCCCTAAGCTTTGCCCTCCCAGTTATTGTATTTTTGACCTAGAAAATTATTTCCCTTCTAAATAAGATCGTTTCAAGAATAGACTAATACCACCACCCTTGGGTGAGACTAAGTGGCATCCCTCAAAAGCCATGTGTAAATGAATGGAATACGTTATCAATCATGATTAACCTGCATTAATTGGGGACAGGTATGGAGACAGCTCAAACGTACTGAAAACTAATTTGACAAGTAATTAACGAATACAGTAGATATGACAAAGTCTAATAAGCAGACCCTCGTCTACTAGGATAGGACTCTATGCTTATAGGACCATAAACCAGTCGATCCAAACCAGAAGCCAAGTTCTTTTGAACTCGTTTCATGGAAAGACAACGAGTAAGAAATTTTTCAATGCTGGGAGGAGGAGGGGTGGGGGGATGGGGTACGATTCTATGTTGATAAAGTCGGCCATGCTTTAAAGCTATTGTCAAAATCACATAGAATTGCGCGCAGGACCCTAGTGATGTATCTCAGATCAGAAAGTGTAATGTAGGACGCAAGACAGAAGATTTATTGCAGATGGCAGTGTCGGGAACTCAGGGTTATATTTGTGGGGCTTTGCAAAGTAAAATGGTATGTTTGCTGTTGTGTCTAAAACAAGTAATAAACCAAACCTCTGACTAATTTTGGTAAAAAAAACTCCTAAATGGTGCTTGAGTTTTGACCAAAAGCCAGCCATAGCAAGATTTTTTCAGGGGAAGGATCGTCGTGAATCAAGGCCAAGTGTAGAAGCTTACAGTATAAGACATATTATTTCAATGTTTTTTTAAAGGGGGTTTTATTGAGACTTTAATCTAATGAATGTTTTTTTGGCTAGTACCTCAATTAATTTTACCTAAAGTACTTTTAAATTTCATTTATTTCATGTAAATTTATTCTATTTAACATTATGTACTCCCATTGCGTCAAAGATTTTGGCATGCTTTCTAGTCTATCAGACTAACATGTCCCTTTTCTAGGACATGCTCCCTCTTCCCCCTTAAAAGTTTTTTAAAAAAGGCTCTGGCGATAAGGATTTATCTACCTTTTGACTTTGGTAATCAAATCATCATAAAAGCTTATATTGTGGGTTTATGGTACTTTGCATAAACATTTCAGTGATTGTCTTTAAACTGCAAAGAATTTGGGATTAAGAAGCTAAACATAAACCACCATAGTATATCGCATGTCGACATTGACGCTCGAGAATCCACGACATGTTTGGTGTTAAGTATGCTAGGTTGTCGCAAGTTTTAAATCTTGGATTATGAGTTGCATGTCTGTGTGAGACAATCAACAGGTTTTACAAGACGGGCCCAATTCTTCAATCTTAATAAACTCAATCCATAGCGCATGTGAAGTATCCTATTTAGTAAAATTTAAACTTGGCTAACGTTTGACCAACATCATTCATACACACATTTCAATTTTCACAAAGACAAATTAGTTCATATCATTAACATGTACATTGTTCTTCTCTATCTAATTGCCTGGTTACATGGCTAAATAGAAATTTCTAAAGATTTTCTTGTTTGATAAGCAGTCAAGAGTTTTCTTGCCTGTGTTAATTTTGTTGATTACTATAGTCAGAATCCTTTTTTAAGCCCCAGCTCTGCAGTTCATCGTGGGCAACAGACAGGAAATGAACCATCGTTATTTCACAATCGATTTCAGAAGCTGTCTTCATTCTGAGACGTCTCTTGCTTGAATCTGATAGAAAAGATGGTAATCCGATTTGGTACCCACCGCTTAGTATAACAGTTTGTCTTCTATCAGTAAGTTTTCAATTAAAAGTAAAGAAATTTTGCATGAAAAGAGTGAATAAGGTATGTTCGGGTGTTGAAAAGTAATGATAAGATATCTACAATGATAACGACAAAGGAACCTAACCAACAAAGAGTCCGAAGCTGTTCACACATTAGTTACATAATTTAAACATTTGGGAGTTTTTTTTTATTAAGAATACGGATGTAAACAAGGGAAGTACGGTAGCTTCCTGCACTGCCGCCCTCATAGAAATCATATTTGTCTTTCACAAGCGAAGTCTCTTTCTTGCTGAGCTTTTTTGATAATGTCCTAGCGCAATTGCTTTGGCCGCTGACTTTATTGAATTCGACGTTATCCGTAGTCAATAATCATTTATTGTCAATTGTATTGCCGAATCCATAAATATCATTTGCGGCTGAAGAGGATAAAAATCAATTCCTTAACTAACGTCCAACTTTGTATCTTTCGCCATGGCTAAAACATGTGATTTATATGAGGATTACATTTTTCTGTTGAAAATTCTTGACTTTATGGACTCAGTGGAAGCCATGTACAGCTATTCATAATGGCGACACTAAACAGTATGAAATAGCTGACCACTGTTGGACCCATAACCAGGGACGTCACATCACTACTTTTTTGGGTAGGGTGGGGTGTAAACAGTTTTGCCCTGCAAAATTTTTTTCCTATAAAGCAAGTATATATAAGTACTGAACATATGTAAGTTCTGTACATATATTACATAAGCAAATATATTATATTTAAAAAACAACGCAAACCAACAATCGCTTTAAATAAATGTCAATAATGACTATACTTTCACACTAATTCACTTAATTGAAATTCTTCACATATTTTTTCATGCCAAACATTTAACAGTTTGTCAAGCGGGATAGTGTCTGTTGGTCTTTTTCACAAGCCAGTAGGATGAGATCATTTAATCGTTCATCTTTTTTCCTTTTTTCGCAGTGAAGTTTTAACAATCTTAAGTTTGCTACAGGTTCGCTCGTCTTTAGTCACAGACACAAGTGCAGTAAGAACGAGGCTGGAGCATTGGTAAACCGTTGGGAAAAGTCGTCTGTTTGTCAATGAAAATTTGGCAGTCTCGGAAGTTGGCTGTATCTGTTGCTGTTCAATCATTGACCTAAAAACATCTACCTCGCATAGTATGACAGCTGCAACAATATGAAAACCTGGTGGGAAAGCTTGTATAGATCGTGGACTGTTTCTGGGCTTATCTTTTTGAGTGGTGGCTGCCATCGCCATTGCCAATGGCTCAATATTTTGTAAGCATGCCTTGATATTTTCATCATACTCTGTTATCAGAGAATCGAGAACAACACACATTTCTGTTCTGTAGAAGGAATTAAAAATTAATTCCGCTGAGTTTTCTGGACTGTTGTCAATCTTTCTTGCCTGCAACCTGCGTCGATGTTTTCTACTAAACTCAGCTGTTGAATCTATTCCATGCTGTTTAGTACAGTCGTTTATAGCATCCAACTCCGCAATTCAGTGGCATAGCGTGCAAAATTTCCCTAGAACTTTGTCACAGTGTAGATAAAATTTAACAATTGTGGATTGTTGTGGGACATTGTGGATCATTCCTCACTTCAGTAAGTACGCAAGAGTGTCCCTTCTGCTTATTCTTCGCCTGTGGCTCACTAGCAATGAGACTGGAAGCTAAAACGTTTCAGCTTATTTTCCCATTGTTTAACTTGCACGTCTAGCTACTCAGTAAAAAAAAATTCTGCACTCTGATTGGTTAAATAGAGCCGGGAGTTATTCTCCACTTACTTCGAGACCTTGATGTGTGCCAAAAGAAAACTGCAATGGCCTTCGTCGTCGCAGAATTCCTTTCATGTATCAATAAAAGAATGAGCAAGAAATTCTTTGCAATCTTAATGGCTGACCTATGACAGAAGTTAATACAAAATATTGCAATAAATTCAAAATCAAGTGTAGCACGTTTGCTTGAATTTCAGCATTAAAATTAAAAGTTTATTCGAGACAAATAATTTATATTGAAAAATACGATTTCGCTAAAATTTGCCACTGCTCCGCAACCATAGCCTTGTTATCAATGCGAATCATCTTAAGGTTTTCCATGGTTGCTTCAATTAACTTCATCGCATCTAGGATGATAAGCTCTTCTGCTTGGAGTTGCATCGTCAAAATCTTTGTTTTCTTCGTGATTAATCTGATGAACGTCAATGCAAAAAGAAAGTCAAATGACTGACACCTTTTCTTTATGCCTTTACCCTTTACCCTTTACTTTTACTTTCATTTCTGTGCTGTCATCACTGACAACTTTGTCAATTGCTTTGGGTATGTTTTGTAAACTTCACCAAACTGCTTCTATCGACTCTGAAGAGTAGACCCATCTCGTTTTAGACATGTTGCGGATTTTTAAGGAGTACTCATCAACTTCTTGAACTCCTTTATTGTAAATTTTGTTTTGTTTTGGAACTGGCATTGAAGAAAACATAGATATCTTAAAGATTATCATACATCGATGTAATTGTTTTGCACAATGCTCGTTGAAAGTATTATATCGATGCCCTTGACGTGAAATGTATGGAACTCTGTGCCCCTGCAATTCTCCCAGACATATTATTTGTGAAATCGTATGTTTGGAAGCAGAGATAATTAATATTAACTTCATTTACTTCCAGACACTTGAGAATGCAATCTGCTGTCTTATCTCCATGTTCGTCATTGCACTCTTTCATTTCCATGACTTTCTCACGTGCAATTCCTTTTTCACCAACATATCTTGCAGCCACAACCATTTGATCCTTAGTGCTCACATCGGGTGTTGTATCGGCCGAAACCGACATTTTAGCACACTTAATCTCATCTTTTATTCTTTCTCTAACATTCTCCCCCAAGATCTCTAAAACTTCCTTTTATGAATTCGAACTCATGTATTTCGTACTGTAAACTTTCATTCGTTTGCTATCTTTCATTCAAGCCATTCTTTCATCTGTGGACAATGCCTGGAGAGAAGATTCACAAACTGGACAAAATTGCTGTTCTGGTCCCCTGCAGTTCCTCTGAAGGCAATTCCTTGCCTTGCCAATGCTCTAGCAATATCAAACAAAATCTCCTTTATTCCATTTGCATTTTTCCTCGTCAGCCTTCTCTTGAATGACGATGTCCTTCAGATGCCGATTCATTTGAATGTCACTGTGACCTTGTTCAATTGAAAACCTAGCAAAATTAGCCAACGCTGCTTTGTGTGCTTCAGATGAAAAATGCTGAGCAAGTTTTGTCCCAGTTCCACCACTTTTCATTTTATGTCATGATGCAATACTGACTATAAAAGAAGTGTCACTTTTCTCGCGACCCGGTCCAGCTGGGAAAATGGAGCAAACGAAACAATATGCTTTGTCGGTCTTCATGCTATACTCCAGATGAGAAAATGATTCATACGATTTAGGATTAAATTGGCAGGTTTTATGTCTTGATATGCTGTTATTTTCTGGGTAATTCATAAGCTTTGCTTGATGAGGCCCTGCAGTAATCAAGAATTTCTTTTGATCCTTGTTCAATGTTTTTGGTCTCTCACCAGGGTCCCGACAACACACTGTCATCTACATCCTATGGCAGTTTGTTGATTTTCTTCTTGTTCGATAACAACGGAACAGTGTTTCACAATCAAACACAATGTGTCTGAATGGCAACATGACACACCATGTGGAAGTAAACACAGGAATACAAAAACCGGAACATGGAATGGAAAAAGAGGCTCGGAATTAAGAAATTCAATTTACAATACCACAACAAATGGGACAAATGAACATATGTATTGGATTTGATAATAAAGTAAAAGAAATTGAAATATTTTGTGAAGATTGATTTCTGATATCTTTTCCCCTGCTTGAACAAGTAATTCCTTCGGCTTTGCCCTGCGAAATTCTTCTTTTGGGGGGGTCAAACACCCCTCTAAACCCCCAATAATTACGTCCCTGCACATAAACATACTCTTAAAGAAATTCGTTGCCGTGACTACAGCAGATATAATCCTGACCAAATGAATTGTGATCTTCTAAATGCCAATTGGTTGGAAGTTTAAAGCACAAATAACGTAAATATTGCTTGGAAGACATTTCATAAAATTGCATCCACAATCTTTGACATCCATGCCCCGGAAATTAGCAAACGAGTGAAACCTAAACCAGCTCCATGGCTTACATTGCATATAAAAGCCCTCATGAATGATCGTGATAAGTTGTATAGAAAGTATCGAAAGAGCAATTTAGTCTGTGATAGAAAGGCTTACAAAGATAAACGAAACAAAGTAAATATTGTGCTCCGTAAAGCAAGAAATAACTACAACAAGGAACTACTAAAAGAAAGCTCAAATGATCCGGAGAAATTCTGGAAGACCCTGAAAAGTATTTGTGCTACATCAGGGAAAGAAAGCCCCGTGAACCAACCTTTTGATATTAACGGGGAGAAGTGTACTGATATGAAGCAAATTGCTCAGCGATTTAGATCATTCTTCTCGACTACTGTCAACCACGTTAAGTCAAAGGCTATGCGCATGATCAACTTTACATGGCGCACACCCAGTGGCATGATTGCTAAAACTTACAAAACATTCCATTTTAAAGAAGTAACACTTGTGGAGTTCTGTAATATAATTAAAAAATTGAAAAAGAAAAAGTCGACTGGATGTGATAATCTGCCTGTTTCATTCTTCAAGGATGCCAAGGATGTTATTAAGAAGCCTCTAACACACATTATCAACCTTTCAATTAAGAGCAGGGTCATTCCTGGAGACTGGAAATTAGCTCGCATCACACCAGTCTTCAAATCTGGTTCTCGGTCTCAATTCCAAAATTACAGGCCAATTTCGGTCCTACCAATTGTGTCAAAAATCGCCGAAAAAATTGTCCATAAACAGTTAATGACTTTTCTAGAAGAGAATAACCTACTTTACAGCCATCAATTTGGTTTTCGTAGAGGCATGTCTACTGAGCAAGCAGTGACTCTTTTCCTGGATGAAATTCGATCAGACGTTGACAAAGGGAGATTGGGTGGTGCATGCTTTGTAGACTTGACGAAAGCTTTTGACACAATTAGCCACTCGACACTCCTGAGCAAATTGCCAAAATATGGCATACATGATCAAGAGCTGGAGTGGTTTACTGATTATCTATTCAACCATAAAGCGATCGTTCAATATGGCCAACAACAGTCAGAGAACCTACTTCGCCTGTTAGGTGTACCTCAAGGATCGATCTTTGGCCCACTATTATTCTTAATCATTCTAAATGACTTAACAGATGCTATTGAAAATTCGAAAGTAATGATGTATGCAGACGATACTGTTCTATTTGTTTCTGGGAAAACTGCTAATGATATAAATGAGAAACTCAACGGTGACCTCAGCAGGCTGGATAAATGGTTCTCTGAAAATGAACTCATCATGGATCTCAGCAAGGGCAAAACTGGAGCCCTCCTGTTCGGTGCCTCAAAGAGAGTTGCGACGTAATCAGCATATTTCAGAGTCAACGTGAATGATAGAGAGATAAAGACAACGATGAGCTACAAGTACCTAGGAGTTGAAATAGACAGCACCCTAAATATGAACACATATTTTAACAAGTGCTACAAAAATG
>JANTCA010000793.1:0-12444 GCA_024741275.1 Chironex yamaguchii
TAGATAGATAGATAGATAGACAGACAGACAGACAGACAGATAGATAGATAGATAGATAGATAGATAGATAGATAGATCATTGTATAGGTAAGTTATGTGGGCAAAACAAAGCACACAAGAAGCATAATCGTTGTACTTACAACGTATTTCAAACAGCCTCTTCCAGTATCTTGCCTGATATCCAGTTCTACAATATTTCTCTTTCGGTTGAAAGAAAAACTACCGTGGAATTTGGCAATGCCACAGTGACATCTTGTCGTAGTTAACGAACAACAACAAAAATGCCATCAAGTTAAATAAACAAGGCACTACGGGCTACACAAAAAAGGACTCGTATGTTCAATGTAAATGTTGACAGACATTTCTACAAACCTTGAGTCGGACAACAATTGTACGTAAGTATGGGCGCCCAAAGATGATTGATTTTTAGCAGCATACACACATTTACTATCTTTGTAAGGTATGAGGTTTCTTCATTTAATGTAGGGGGCCTATAGAATTGACAATCTAAAACGTAGGAACCCAGGATAAACTCACGTGGTGACCACATCCCGCGATTTCATATACCTGGAATTAAAGAAAGTTTACAGCTCACCACATACTTTATGTGACACGTCTTGTGGTGGATACAAACAACGATATTCATATTTAAGGTTTTTGAATCCACGATGGTACATTTTTAGCACGTGATCATCCATACCACTTAATTATGGCAATATGATTATGATACTCACATCCTACCTTCTACTTAGAATATAAATTTCTAAAACACATTAACGCTTTAAAGACAAGGAAAATTGTGCAGGAAAGGATACAACCATTGATCTAAGAATATATTAATGTCCTTCCCGGACACGGTCGAGATGGTCTTGAGGAACTAACAGAAAACCATACAAAAACATAATTTGAAAAGTAGCTTTGAAAACTTCAACTAATTCTACTACAACAACTTATCAAAAAAGTATAAACTCCTAAGGAACAAGAACATGGAATCTAAGCATATCTTAGCCTTCCGTTAAAAAGAGCAAGTTTAAAGTAGCATTTCAAAGTAGGTTCTTATCTTATTCAATATAGTGAAAACTAAAAGATTATGATGATTGCAGTGATAATGATGACGATGATTGAGAAGATGACAATCGTAGCTTACTAGTGTTAAATCAAACTGGTGATGTCATCTATTTACATTACGATAGTACTTAACACAAGTAAAATACGAATACCTAAATAATTCAATACGCATACCCCTCTTGTGGAAGCAAGCATGTTAATCCATTGATCGGATCTCCCAATGGCAGCAGCAGTGGTCATGGACAACATTTTGTTAAAAGCCTATATATTGTTAAGAAAATGAAAGTCAAGATGGTCATTAACATAAAATTCTGAAGGGCCGCATAAATTGACTTCTTCCTAGTAACATAAATATGTTTAATCCTTAAATGCCCAGCAGTTCTGACAAACTTTAATGCCCAAAATTGGTCCCCGGGCACCAAAATGCAAATGTTAATATTTTGCATAGAAAACTACGAAATTCTGTCTTACTGATTTTCTCTGCATGAGAAGAATTGTCAGGGATAAGTTAAGGTATTACTCCTATTTTTGAAGCTTTGTATTTCGGTGACCAAGGTTTACACGGGTAAACCGGAAACAAAGTTATCCTGGGATGGGGGGATCCTGGTTTTTTTATTCATGCTTGGACAATTTTCATACCCTAAACGAACACTTTGCCTTGGAACCGACATCACAAACGGCACTAACCTGGGCCAAAGATTGTAGACTGTTGAAATAAGAATTATCCGCTACTTAAGATAAAACAATCACGGTTTTCATGTTATTGGAAGGCCCATTCAAAAATTAACGCGTGGAGACATTTACGTGGATATAATTTTAACGCTTTTCTATAAATCTGTTGCTTACTGACTGTATTACTGCACTTGTAAGTTAAGTTACTTCACATGTCATTACTTATCACAAAAACATGACAACGTGGGAAGAGTCTCCACTGAGACGGAGATACCAATACCACTTGCAACTGAATTTAATAAGGTGAGTGCAAAATGGCAACAAACTTAACAATTGACTTTACCTGGAGCAGAAGATCCTGTCCTATTCTTAGTTCAATCATTCGAATAACAAGACCTGATTTAACTTTAATCATATCCAACTGTCGTGGCGATATCAAGTGAGAATGTTGCTGAAGTACTCGATTCTGATTGGCTCTTTGGTTCGATTGGTCCGACGTTTTAGAATTACCTTTACCTTGTGTGTGATCACTAGTTAGAGGCTGAGGAAAGAGTGGGGGAAGTCCTGGTCCATTTAGCTCAAAAGTGCAAAGGTTTTGCAGTTCCTGTTAAGGAAAAGGAATTGGATACAATTTATTAAAAACAAATAAATACGTGCCAGTAGCGAATTTCGAAAGCTGTTGTATACACAGTTTGGTAGCGATTTTACCGGCCTGGTGAGCACAAAACGAGGCTAATTGTTATTGTATAGACAATTTGATGTACAAGAAAAGATTTTGCAAGACTACCTGGGCTTATGAAGGTTTCAAACATAAACTCGAACCCTCGATAACTGGAACATTCGGCAAGTTCATCTGATTTTGTATTCCCCTTTAAATAATACTATCAGAAAGAAATACCCCTGATAAATCGAACATTCGATAACTTGAACAACTTCCATTGGACCTTTGAAGGTTTGAGTCATCTAGAGTTTACTGCATGATTATTTGCAGGAAAATTGACATAAGTTAGGTGTTTACACTGTCTTCATTCCTTGTTTCTTTGCATTTTCAGAATTCTCCGAATCAAAAGGAAGAATAAAGACGGCAATCGATTAAGCAAATTTTGGACGAAAAGACTCGAAAGAAAAAACTTAAGCCTAAAACCTCAGTTTTAACTGGCAGTAGTCCGAGAGCGCAAAGCTCCGTCAAACCAATATGTATATTCAAATGAGCTGTACTAATACGCATCATGTTAACAAGGGGATTCCACGCGATGTTTTGCTCGCTAGTTGTGACTTGTGAGGATATCTTTACTAATTATTGGTTGTTTTAATGGGCACGATTATAACTGGGTTATCCCCACGAAGACCTCCTCACTAGTTGCGTTTTTACGAAGACATCACTACCAGAGTTTCAAAGTTATGCGGAATACTGGATTTGAATCATCCCCCAAAGAGAACCAGCTGGAGCATGTCAGGCTACCAACATACTGCAAACATTTTAGAAGGATATGTTGATATCTTTTTAAGATATTTAGCTAAAGAAACCAAACAATCAAGAAACAAACACACTCTGGTGAAAACAGTACCTTCTTAGCGGAGGTAATTAAAGAGACTGTCACGACCGCGAACTGCTAAATATCTATTGAGATGTTTGTATCGGCAGGAATGGCAATTAGTTCTTTGCCTAATTAGATGCACTGTTATGCACTGCAACATAAAGACAACCATCACAGACCCCGCACCAAAAGACAACGTTTTTTACACAAGAAACCATTCCCCAACTTGGCCACTGACTGCCACTAATCACCAATTGATTTTGTATTCTTCGTCCAATTCTGTAGCCCCTCTGTCGCACCTATTTCCGTATACCATGCCTTGACATTTAGTTGTTCCTGTCTTGTCTCTTATCTGTATCCAATTGACACTTCCTATGCCCGTGCAGTTCCAGTTCTCTTTCCGCGTAACTTAATTGCTGATTCCCTTCGTCTTGTTGTCTCACGCCTAGCAGGTCAAAAGTTTAATGCTGGGTCGCTTGCTTCTTCAAAAGGAAGGTAAAGTTACGAATTTTTATATTTTAATTTTTTAATTTACCCTTTTACCACATTAATATGAATGGTTAGTTTTTCCTTTTTTAAATTTTCGACTGATCTAACGTGATTTCCGTTCATAGCATCAGGCCACACAGTCTCAAAAAACTGACACAGCTTGGTACAGTTTCATCAACGAAAAACGTGGAAATTCTTGCATAACTCTTGTTGTTATCAACCACATTGGCAAAGGACCCAAGACATTCAGACCCATTTTAAAGCATTCGAAGGCATACTCTTCTCTTTGTAGATATAGCACCAAGAATTAAAGGCTCCTTTCATCTCTATAAACAATGACCCCTTCTTTTGTTGCAGGGAGTTTCAAAGAAAAACTGCATCTTGCATACACTAATCATAAGTAAGAGAACAGGTACAGCAAATTTTAAGACCTGAGTAAAGTTACCTTATAAATTTGATATTTGTATTCGTTATTTCCGAAAATCCGTTTGAGAAACAGTGCAGTAAGATATCTTGATATTCCAACTAGAAGCCAAATATCACACCTAAGATGAACAAATGAAATAAACTGAATCAGAAGTAAACGAAAAATGAAAAAAGCGCGAAAATAGTACTTACATACCGGTAAGCCAAAGGCAGACGCAACCTCGGGGCTCCTTACTATCACTAACCAGATTTTAACGGGGTACCTTTGATACCAAACAGGTTTAAAACAATGAACTGGCAGTTTGCATATGAGGGTGGCAATAACATCTCACTGATACACAACCTTGGTAACAGTACTCGAACAGTGCAGTGGTATTAGGATCTACTTCCACACCTACAGAATACAACAAATTGCTAATGCCAACAGAACTACATCATGAAAGGCGACAATATTCCTTGAAAAGACTACTTATATTTTAATTTTAAGATTGCTCTTATGACTTAAGTTGATGCCGACCCTCTTTTAAAACAACAGCGCAAAAATATAATTTGCATTTACATCGACCACGTGCCATATGCTACGGAAAGGATACCGCTTCTTGAAACTTTAATTGTTAAGAATGCAAAAAAGATATCTAGACACTATCCTATGTAAGAAGGCTTGAGTTACCACGAGTGTTGTCCAACAAAGCAGCCAAAAAATTGCTCTGATAAAGCCTGAGAAAGAAGCTTCCTTGTCTCAAATGTCTGCTCTACAACACGCGGCGAGTGCAACAAATTTGTACTGGAAAAAGAAAAAAAGAAAACAAGGAACTGAAGCTTAAACGATCAGCTGCGAAGAACAAGATGGGTAAATGCGCCAGTCTGGCATAACATCAAATGAAGTTGAGCTAATCATAAATTGCAATACTAAACTGCTAAGAAAAATTTTTTTGCAATGTCTCAAACTTTCACATTCAATCATTATTCTGTAATACTGCAGTCTCTACAAAGACACAAAAAGTTTCCTCAAATATAGTAGAACAAATCAAAATACGAAAAGGAGGAAAATGAAATCCGAACAATAAGATGGACTAAGTTTAAACAAATCAAACACGTATAATTGTCTCCAGTTGATAACATGAGTTATCGAATAAAAGGCTTTGGTCGACATCTGCAATATATCCAAAGGTCACTACGAACTGGCTCATCAAAGGTTATTATTGTTTTCAATACACCCTTCTAAAGTCAATGCTGCAAGAGACATTTCGAACAAAAGACAGAGGTTCATAATGATAGCTTGAAGTCTATGTTTTGACTTCATCACAATGTCCAACAAAAATTCGATGATGAAAACATTATCATTATACAAGCATTGTTCTAAAAATACCTAACACTCAATAAGTACTTCCGAAGCTTTGTCCATCGACAATCTTTATCGGACACAGATGAGATGAAGGGTACGATATATAAATAAAACAAAAGCACTCAAAATCTGGAAAGGCTTTACAGAATGACCAAAGGCGACATCTTAATGCCTTATATGACCTTGTTTAATGACAAGATGAAAGATCAAGAGTAAGCATATTGAATGATACGGACATGTTTATCTAATCTACATCCAATTTCAAACTCAGCTCGAGTTTGTGATAACACAAGACTGGTTTACAGATAATGTTGCTTAATATAATTCACAGGTAAAACAGCAAAAATAAACACGTTATTGAAACGAATACGAAAAAAACAACCCTGTCCAAATCGGGACTCAAACCTGATGAAATTGTTCTATGAAGATTTAAGACCGCCTGATACGATAATAATCCTAACCATCGTCAAGAGATAATACCAAGGCAAATCACTTCATTCAGTAACCTAGCTCTGTCCTTACTTCAATGTCTGACAAGCAGTAGCTTCAAAGTAGCAAACTCTGTGATAAGGTTGATCAAACGTTCTTGAGGACATGAATACAACACTTGACAAATAACAGATGCAGGGAAGTTTAAGGTAGTAGTACTAGTAATAGATTTCGAATGTACCTGAAAATCGAGACTGAAGCAAAGGCTTGGTAGACCTCAAACGCTTCATCAACAAACACTTGTTTGTAGGAACTGTAAGGATACTGATTATTCAGTACGTCTTCATAAAAGTCAAACGCCTAAATGACAAAGATAAAATAATTCAGATTACTGCTAGACGTCAGACAAGTTTATTTTCAGGACTTTGCGACCTATGGGATACAACAGTGGTATGTCATACTCCCGGTAGGTAAGATGATTGCTTTAAACCATCTGGCAGTCACCAATCATGATCTAGAATTTTACTCCTTGGAAATAACGCCTTGGTAGCCCAGTTGGCCAGAGCATCTGCAAAGTAAGCACTGGTCGAGGGTTCAATGGCAACCTGAGGTGAGTGTGCTCTTACATATATCTCTGTTTTCACAATTTCTGCACTGATCAAAAATTCATCTCTCACAGGCTATCGTCATTACATTTGGTGATAAAGGCATCAAACACCAAGCAGTAATCAACAACAAGAAATTTACAATGTCCGTTCAACGGCTGCCCTATTCTCCGTCTCCCTGTCATTTACCATTGCTTAGACTAACAACAATGCAAAATACATCTTCTGTTCATGTCACCTAAGACACCGCAATCCCAAAAGCTGGTCTTATTTGAAAGTTGTCACCACTGATAATCCCACACGATGTTACATTTGAATACGAATTTGTTGCCTTGCTAATGCAGAGCTTCAGAAACAAAGTAAGTTCTTGATAAAATACAAATGAATGAAACCAAAAGCATTAAACTTCAGAATCTAGCTAGATAATTAGATATTATGTACAAAACCCTTAGTGGGTGTCCCTCCCTCACTCTACTCAACGTTGTATACCATGCTTTCAACTTTTTGCGAAAACACACATTTTTCAGGACTCTAGGGACAATTGATGTTAGAAATACTACAGGAGACAGCAAAGGGCATCCTTTTGACATACTATCCATATCGCTAAAAGAGCAACATTCCACCCGACTGTTTTTCACTTTAAAAGGCTTTTTTCATCTCACAGAGTACACGGACAGCAAAACAGTTGCCTGCGGAGTACATTCATCATCAAGCCTATGAGTCTACAAGGTATTAGGATTTGAAGCTACATAGACGACTATAAACACAGTTTACAAAACTAATTCCTATTTAGTTTAAATATAAAAAGTCCTCCATGCAGAAAAAATTAGACTAAAAATATAGAATAATTTGTCAAGCTAAACATGTTAACCCATCTAGGACGACTTTATCATTACATTCGCCAGTAAGGCCTAGTTTATAGGTCGCACTTCTGCCGGTCGAATTAAATGTATTCTAATTCGACTATAATGCGGCAAAATGTGACAGTGGATTTAAAGGTCGCATTCTATTATGTCGCATCGAATTTGAAAGTGGCACCAAACACCTGTACGCATGCGCTAGAAGCGTTTTTCGTGTTTTGGCGGACTTCTCTGCTAATTTAATTCGACACGACAGAAAAGCGACCTTTAAAGCCAGTCGCACTATTGCCATCCTATGGGACAAGCCTGGTAAACTACTGTCGTATTTAATTATTTAATGCGGCAGTGGATTTAAACGTCGCATTTCTGTCGCATTTAGTAAACACTTCCAGTTCTTTTTTCGCTGTTTAATGTAATTTGACGCGGCAGAAATGCAACCTTCAAACTAGGCCTAAGTTGTAGTAAACATTTTGCTCGCTTTCGCTATGGAAGCCAAATACTCAAATGGAAATTTGTGCATAAAGATTTCACCCGGTTTTTTTCACACATACGAAATCTGCGGCCTACAAATACAGGGGTCGAAATCAGAGATTTTTGTGGTGCCGGTGCTTTTCTAGTGTGTGTGAGCGGAACCCACTTAAGGAGGAACTGGGATCCAGTTTTGCAAAGACAAGTACAGCTTTCACACGTATAAGCTTACTGTAAGAGCGTATGTATTCAAGTTTGACGCACTTCTGCTTTACCACGGAATTAGTCCATTCAAATAGTCCTAATAAAACTAGTCTGAAACTAGTCTATTCCAATAAAAACTTTTGATAACGTAACAAATAAGCCTTTCCGGACAGCCGGTCATTTTACTGAAGTTGCCAAAGTTTAGAGCCGATCATTGCCGAAATGTAGCCGCTCATGACAGGTGACCGGAGGCTATTTCGACCCCTGGGTATAAGCCTAATAATCTAATATTAAGGTGAATAACTCCTAGTAAAAACAGATATTAGTCTTCCAGTCTTACTTCAGATAAAAATCCAATTGAATGTTTCAGCAATGGTAACAGTTCCGGGAGACAAAAACTTGTTACCTCTGGCAATTCGGGATCAACAAAAATCTCAAACGCCCTGCAACAGATTTCAATAAAGAAAATACAAAACGGAAAAATAAAATAAAACCAATTGATTCGACGAAATGGCTCCTTCTTAACTATATATTATCACATAATGTTTCTCTACTACTTTCAATGCCATAGTTAAACTCCATCAGGATACAATTAGGTTGGAAATCATAAACATCACAGAAAGATAATCTTCTAATACACAAGTAAGGATCAATGTCAGAGGTTTTCTTTCATAATCTGACTCTATGCTTACTCATGGGATGGAAGTATAGTCGATGCTGGTCACCGAAAGTTGCCATAGTCGTTACGTCACAAACCACGTGAAAACATGGCAACTGTTGCTACGCGGTTCTGAAAAATTTGAGCGAACATAATGGTTTGACTGGAGTCGATGTGTTAGGCTACGTTTGCTGTCAAACCCCTCAAAGTTACCAAAGTAGGAAAGTACTGCACAAATACTAATAGACTTCATTCTAAAGCTCAAAAACGTTTTTGTTTTAGATGAAAAAACTCTATCCTCTGCCCACCGAAAGCTAGTGAGATAAATGAGGCATATTTTAATCATAGGGTTGTCTAAAACATAAACATCAAGTTGTCACATAAAAAAATCTGTATGAAACAGATTAGGTGACTAGAGTTAGTGGGTGTAACTGCTCAAGTAAACAACTGGAATTTGCCATGTTTGCCAATTTACTTGTGTTAAGGTGAGAGTTTAACTCATCAAAATATTGTGAACAGTGTAAACAGAAAACATGTCGACAAATTGTATCGCCTAAATGAATCTGGCTCAGTGCAGTTACCCTTGACTGATCGTTTTCCTAAAATTGGACAGTTTTACCAATGTCTGCCTAAATTTCTGCTTTTTGAGCTAGGTGCATTCCACATTCGCCATAGACACGGATGGGATGGGCCCCGGAACAAAAGGGAGTGCAAGACAGAGTGGATTTAGCAAGACAACTATTCAGTGTAGACCAAGTTGACATTCTGCATCCACAAAAATGCAAATATGTGTTGGCAGCAAACATGAGCCAGACCTCGTGATATTTCATCTTCTGCAATTACAAAAATGCCAAAGGGGCATAATCCTGGAGTGTTTGTTTATTGCTAGATCCCGATGTATCTACGTGTCACAATTTCCTAGATAAGTACTGATGAAAATACAAACTTTAACACGATTGATGCACGAATTAAGTTAATATAATAAATACAAACCATATATTAAGTAATGGAGGAAAACATAACCTTGAAGAAGCAGTGGCATCGAAATGTAGAGGTAGAAAATGTTTTTGAGTTATTAATACGGCGACAACAGATTCTTGAATAAGGGGAATTAAAGAACCTTTTCCCTGAAAGATGAAACATTACGTTGGTCCAACAGACACCAAAAACTCATCCTGTGTACACCAAAAAAGCCATTGTGTAAATGCCTTTGAATGGAGAAAAATACCTACAAACCTATCTACACTTTACAATTTATCCCCTGCCTACATTTAATAACTTACTACGTCTTCGAAACCCGCGCGAGTGACAGTATTCGTATGTGCTTTATTAAGTTGTTTACAGTCAATTCTGTGTTTGTTAGAACCATTTAATCATTGGTTTCTTATCCCAGGTCGGACACGTCCTGCAAAATCTATCCATACGTTTTTGAGTTATGTGGTTACATTCATTGGTTACATATTCATCTCATAACTTGTTTAAGACAATAACTAAGAGTATGGACCCTGTTGAATACAATGGGGCCAAACATTTAAAGTAATGACAAGCTGCTAATTAAAGTTTTGTCCAATCATTCCATATTCACGTAGTTCATCAAAAATGAAAAGTTTGGTAACGTCAGTGCTTACCCTACGGCCAAAGCAATGTTACAAGCTGATGTTGGTGTTGATAGGTTGTAATGATATGTCACTCGCTTCTCGTCCGGTGTGTACACCTGTGGTAGTTTGACGTATATTGAAATTATAAAATGCAACCATAATGGACAATCAGCTACGCATGGTAATGAGTACGTTACAAAATACCATACAAAATACATGGGTTCTAATTTATAAGATCAAGCTTATACTTTCACACTGAGTGAATGATGTATATTGATGGCACACAGGAAAGATATTAAACGCATAAACTTTTTCATAAAAGAATAAAATTAGAACAGTGTGCTTAAAGACATGGTACAAATTAGAACTTGAATCAAAACCTAAGGCCCCAAGCAATTAAAACGGAAAAGATATAAACCTTGCACAGAGCATTAGCATTTTACTTCCACACAATAAGGTTGAGTTACGATACACAACCCACGTTCAGCTATTACTTTGTCAATCTTTGGTTTTCAAGGTCTCCCTTACGGCTGTATCAATAGTGTTAACATTGTTTACTTAACTTTGACCCAAATCAGAATTCTTCTGCAAGACGGTTGGCACTTTCCCGCGCTCACAGTAACTTAATCATAACTTTAAGTACATAGATATACCAAGCTACCTTTTCAGCAATCTCTCCTGGACATACAGCAACCATATCTTTGTCAACGGTAACTTCAATCTTCCAAGAGCACAGTTGCTTATAGGAATCAATACATGGAAACCATAGCCTATAAATGTAAACCAAAATTAAGCAGCATAACGCATTTACATATGTGACAGTAGGAGTGGGATATATCGGAGGTAATCATGAAAAGTTTGCCCGACATATGTGGCAAGTGGTTCTCAACAGGATTTAAAGGGTGGTTGAATAAGCAATCAAATTTTTAGCCAATCGTTAAATTTGGGAGTTTGCTGCGCAAAATGACCAAATATGGTCAAAAAAGATAACTTTACTTAAAGTAAAATTTAGACATTAGTTCAATGTATATGTACTTGGCAGATACCAGAATTTATACACCAACTAGGGTTGCACACGGCAATTTACAACGAAACCCAAACAAGCAACAAAACAACTTAGGACTAACTGTCGCTTTCACGTAAATTACAGATTTAATTTTGGGTTCACTAAAAATGGTTGAAAATGGAAACCAATAAACCCTCTGAATCAAATTTTGATATTAAAATCAATACGCAGTACCTTGAGGAGTTTCCATACTTGTATGTAAACATATGAGACCTCCGCTACAGTAAGATATAATGAATTTATTAAGGTTAACAAACAAAATTGCCAACATCAGGATCGGCTTTTGCAAAAAAGGTGCAAAAATTAAAGTAAACAAGAATGAACAGATAAACAGAATACGAAAAGATCTATTAGAGAGAAGTATTGGTCAAAATCACCAAGGTAAAGGTGAATGTAGAAATAATCTTGGCACAATGTCATCTAAAACAACAAATTACGAATAACTGTTTTCATAAATTTTTAGGCATTCAGTGGCATTGGATTGGAGATGGTTATGGACAAGATTAATCAATTTCTTTTGCTAACTTGTTTGACCTCAAATTACAACTATTAATCTTCATTATTTACCAAAGGAAATATTTAACAATAGGTGCCCAAAAATTTAATTTATCACAAACACCTAGGACCTACACACAAAATGTGACAGACTGACCACTTCTGAATCCGTATCTTCAGTGGGGACCACAAATTGAACTGCTCCCTGAGGATGGTCCAAAACAAATTCGATGCTTATTCGTATGATTTTTCCATCTAATGGATATCGAAACAACATTCAAACAATAAATTAAAACAAAATGTAAAACACATATGAGTTACAACTTTACAATGAGATCAATTAATTTCATAAAAATAAAGTGTTGTTTACGTGAATGTTATAAGATCATTTATATCCTCATTTAATAGCAGTTATAAATGTCCAACGTGGACAAAATACAAAAACCATAATTGAACAATCTTTTTGTGGTACAAAACTTGAAAATCGCCTTGAAAATTTGCGACATTGCGCTAAAATCATACT
>JANTCA010000794.1:0-12444 GCA_024741275.1 Chironex yamaguchii
ATTTGAGATCTGCACCCTATTATTTGTGATTTTGTCTCCATATCAACCTTGTCTTGAAGACAAATGTCCCACAGCTGTATGAGTTTCTTATAATTGGACATGATCTTCGAAAGAGCAGTGGCCCAGACAGTCCATCGTGTTGTGCTCAGCTTTGAGATAGATGGTGATGTTGAATTTTCATTTTCCTCAAACTCATACACCTCGTCAGTACTAATGAAGATGTTCTCTCTCTTGGGTAAGAACTTAATCAATACAGTGATTTTGGAAACTGTGTCCATTACATCACTCAAAATTTTATTTGCTTTTGTAGAGTCTTTTACAGACAGATTCAGTAAGTGTCCATGACAATGCGTTTTCAGTGGTTTAGGTTGCAAATCTTTGATCTTGGCAACTCCAGATTTTGATCCTAGTATATTGCTTGCCCCGTCGCAAGTTTGGCCACGCAGGTTTGCTAAAGGCAGGTTGAAACGGATGAGAGCATCTTTTATTGCGCTCACAATGGTCTCACTTTTTATATTGGGTATTTTATAAAATCACAGGAAATCCTCATGCGTCGTCAATGACTCATTGGCCCATATGGCGTGCAGCGACAACTGTTGCTTATTGGCAATGTCCGTATACTCATCGCATATGATCGAGAACAATCTAATTCTGAACGCGAATTTCATTCAGTTTTTACGGATTATGTTTAAAAGCTCGTTTTGGTAATCATGGTGTGTGTAAAGTTTTTCTGCGGATATTTTCGATTTCAGTCTGTCAGCTATGTAAGGATGATCCTTTGAGCATTGTCACAAAAGCATTGATGCTGACAGCTGCATTCTCGTTGTCTGAACGTGGAGGCAGGGAACTGAAAACTTTCATGAAGTCGATATTGCTCTACTATCCCTCAAGCAGATTTATTAGATATGAGTTCAGACTCATTCGGAATCGAAGGTGCAGTACATACTGGATCAGATTCATTTGATCAGCCGGAGAGACGTTTGTGGGTTGTCGCTTACTCTTGTTAAAACAATCATGTATGAACGCAGACTTCGACATACTCAAGTTAACAATATTTATGGCATCTCGTAAACTCCAAGCATTAACTCACGAAACACAGACTGATTTGTGCATTTGCCAATGGTGAATCGAAATCTCCTTTGTAAAACTTTGATATCGATTGAAAATGGATAAAAGAACATCTTACAAATCAATGTATTTCTTGTAGGCAGGTTGATCAAACCTGATCTTTCATACAATTGATTGCGAGATTGAATACTTCAAAATACAATTGATGGTATGGAGATTTTGGTGAATCATGAAAATAATGGGTGCTTTGTGGACCTGATAATCTTTGATAAAAATCTGTCACTTTTCTCTTCCGTGGAAGTTTTGGTTCTGATACACCTAAATCCTTTTGCCATTTCAAAGCACTATCCCAAAGCAAATCAAACATATCATCACTTCTGTTTTTAGATGAGATATCATCACTTCAAGAACCTGAGATGCAAGGGCTTGCTCTTCTGCAGCCGACGTGTTGTGGCGTTGAAATGCTTTACTCAAATTTAAGAGACACTCGCCTAAGAAGCAACAACAAAAGAAAAACGGATTCAAATGATGACATAACAGTCCTTACTCCTCAAATTCTTGCCTTCATCTCAGTATCATTCACTTCTTCCATAGACCATGACCAAAGTGGTATTAATTCATGGTAATTAATCAAAAATGACTCCAACGCTTCACCAGGAACTGTCCACCTTGTTGGACAAAGCATATGGACAGACTTGGAATCATTTTTGGTCGATTCTCTGATAGCATTTACCGTTGTGTTTCGCTTTGGGTATTTTTTCATATTTACATATCTCGTATACTGTACCAAACATTTCACCAAGATTTTTTAAGTTTTTGATGATCTGACCGATCGCAATATTTAAAGCATGGCCATAGCAATGCACGTATAAACATTTTCATTAAATGATTTTATTTTTGTTGCTACACCAGACATCGGACCAGCCATTGATGGCGTGCCATCGACACATTGGCCACGAGATTTTTCTAACTTTAAGTTCATCCTCAAGAGTATATCTTTAATAATAAAAATAATTTGGTCTGATGTTGCTCCTAGCAAAGGGTGTAAAACGATAAATTGCTCATGGACTTGCAATTCATCATCAACCCACCTTATGCAAAAAACTAGCTGTTCGGTATTTGAAACATTGGCCATTTCATCTGCAAGTATCGCAAAAACGTCGGCAGATTGTACATTTTTTGCAATGTCATGAAGAATTTCTAGTGCCATGATCTCAGGCATTTCATTTTGTACTGCCAGAGAAACAAAACTATTAGTTTTCTTTTCTAACCATTTTGTCAGCTCTTGGTCATCTTCAGTACAGGTAGCTGATGAAAGCTAGAATCAACCGCGCAAACCAAGGCAATAATGGAAGCAAAATAAGTGACAAAAGTTCTGTTAACATCCAGCTAATCAACAACAACAAGTTAATTAACAAAACAATATCTGTGGTCCTACAGTAATCCCCAGGAAAAGTAATAAGTAGTCTAAAACATGGAACAGATTTAATACTCACGTCAACACTAATTAACTGATTTCAATACTATTACACTAAAACAAAACCTAAACAAACAAGAATAGTACAATAGCAAATACCCCAATGAAAGGTCATTAACAATATTATTGCTGTTGTGTACTTTAGTACGTGAAGGGTGCATAAATTGTGAAGTTAAATATGGAGCAATAACTGGCCATATTCCAACAGAACATATAGAATCATGCAACAAAATGTTTGGATTTGCCGATAGCCCCCCCTCCCCCCGAAGAAGAAACTTAGGGCCGAGATGAAGAAGCCCAATCTCGTAGTGACCAATCACTAGTAGTAACAGTACAACAAACAAATAGACAACCCAGCCAACACAGAAGTATAAAGAAAATGCAGATATACATTTACTATTATTAAAATAATTGTTTTTAACAAATGAAGCTTACTTCCTAACATTTAAATTAATTAAGTCTATACTTAGAGTCCATTTAAGATCATGTGACCAAGAAAGAAAATCATCCACTCAAGGAAGGGCACATCTTGAGCATCAAAGGCAGGTGATAGAATAAGGTCTTGATTATCATGATCAGAAGGCAGCTTACATGTTCCTTTTGCTACAGGCCCCCTCCGGGAAGCCATGTGGATTACTACAGGTCATCGCCAGCTAGCAAAGCTTTAGTGATCATCTCCAGCTTCAACTTCGTCAGACTAGAAGTCGTCCTGGGCTTAAAGAATCCTTTCAAGGTGTTGACCCTCTTCGACAAATGGGTCTTTAAATGGTTATGATTTGATTTTTGTCCTTTTGCCATCCCACTCCAAACAAAGAAGTCGCCAATGCCTGTTACAACAAATACTGTTTGATTTTTCCTGACAACAAACGGAACTAGAGTGTGTTTTGCGAAGGAAAACATACTATCGGGGTCGGAAGGCAGACGTTACATTCTAATAAACCCTGTTTAAGTGTAAAGGATTGTGATCACTAGAAACTAAGATGGGATATATGACTGAATCTGCATAAACTTCAAAATGTTGTAATGCTAACAACAAAGCTGAAGCTTTCTTTTCAACAGTGGCATCAGTCACTGATGCTTATTTAATTTCTTCGAAAAATATATAACTAGATGATCTATGCCATCATCAACAGCCTGTTATAGTACACGGCCTAAACAGATGCATCATTGGCAAGTTTGAACTGTTTTTCAAAGTCGGGAGCTACTAATACGGGTTCACTAGCTAACTTTGCCTTTATTCTGTAAAGGGCACTCTGGCAATTCTCTGTCCATACATACTTTGCTGCAGTGGCGGCTGGTGGGATTTTTCATTGGTGGGGCAAATTTTCAATTTTGGGTGTGACCCAATATAGATACAGGGGTCACGCCCCTATTTTGTATTAAAGATGCTATATGAGAACAAAAATGTAACTTTTAGGTGTGTTTAGCTCAGTAACCCTGGTATAACCTTGGAAATTTGGTATTGTTTTTGATACAGAGTCAGAAGAAATTACGATAAGGCCACTGAGAACTGTAAGAACATATCTTAGATGGCCTAAAAATCTCTCTATGAAAAAAATCAGTTGAAGAAAACGGCATTCCTGCACTTACAGACTGCTATTTACACATAAGACGCTGCCCTTAATGAAGATTCTTCACTTCTGTAGTCTACAGTACCAATTAACTTGAAGCTAAAGTGGACAGTCATGAAGATTGACTATCGAGGCAAGAAAAAAGTACCTTACGGCCAAGATCAGATGGCTAGAGCTGCATGTTAGTAACTTTTAATCAAAGATTAAACTCTTTCAAGGTTTCTTTTTTGTGTTGACATCGGTCTTACCCCCAGAGATGGCAAGTATACTTCACAAGGTGGTAATTTTGTGAGAAGAAGTGACCCTCAAGATTCTCTACATATATTCCCTTCATGTATTTAGGCAGCATTCTACAACGTGCAAGACGTAAAAACACTAAAATAATACCAAAACAAGACCACTCTCTGTGAGAAACGCTGTTCACCATCTCCTTGTTTGCCTTTACAACGAATGGTTGCCATTGACAACGGGCCGTGTGACGTAACACTGAAAAGGTCTATTGTATGAAGTGTACTATTTCACTTAAAAATCATCAACTAATCATCAACTAATCAAAACGTTTTCTATGTTTGTTTCGTGGCGGGGCATTTTCAAGCTTGCCCAGCATTTCTTATGACAAAGGAGTTTCAGCCAATGAAATGGCTTCACTACACAATGCCCATTGTAATAAAGCATTGAGTATATCAAGTTGCATTGAACTTAATGGGGCACATCGGCAAATGCCCCAAATGATGATGCAACTAGTTGCTTTAAACCAATCAGTAAGTAGCACTGGATTGAATGCAGAATTCAAACGGTACAAATGATTGGCTGCAGCTTATGTCATTCGGGGCTTGCCCTCCCAAGAAATTAAATTGTGAGCTCTCCCGAATTTCTCAATTTGCTGTTGACTTTTGATAAGTTCAACAGACACCATGGCAAATGCTGAGCAGATTTTAGGATTTCCTTGAAATTATCCCTAAGAATAGACGTAAATTTATGGATTAAGTCGAACAAAACTTGAGCTTGCATTACATAAACTGTTTATTATCAAATACGAATGGTCTCTTAAATAAAAAACTATTTTGCTCATATCAATGGTGGGGCACTGCCTCACCTGCCCCATTGGACGCGCCGCCACTGCTTTGCTGTCTTCCTCAACAAGTCGGTCAACAGAGCAGCAATCATGGCAAGATACACAGCTTCCTGTAATAATCTGTCGTTCCTAAGAAACATATAAAATCTCTTTTATTTTTACGAGCAGGAAATTCAGCAATGGCTTGAATTTTTGCCATTCTAGGTCCCATTATGCCTTGGCCGACAGCAAAACCCAAGTAGGTCGTATGTGCCTTAGCAAAATCAGATTTGATCAAGTAAACATTTAAACCTGCAGCATTTAGTCTCTAAAACAAACTATTGATGCTAGCAAAATGGGTTTCCTAAGTGTCATTTAAGACATGACATCCTCAATAAACGGAACACAATTGCTTAAATCTGCAGTGACGGTATTCATTAACCATTCGAAAGTAGCAGGGGCATTCTGCATGCTAAAGGGCAAAACTTTTAATTGAAACAAACCTTCTGACGTAACAAATGCAGATATGTCTTTTGCTCGATCTGTTAAAGGACCTTGCCAATACCCTTTCAAAAAATCAAATTTGCTGACAAACTTGGCCTAATTTGGTCAATACAAGCATCAACATGCAGAATTGGGTAAGGATTGTTCTTTGTAGCTGGATTAACTTTATGGAAATCGAAACAAAACCTGTGTGAAATGTCAGGTGCTGGCACAAGAATTGGAAAGCTTCATCTACTTTGACTAGGCTCAATAATGTTTTTTTTCTAACAAGTACACAATTTCTTCTTTCATAAGTCTTGCTTTAATAGGGTTGAGACGGTATTGCTTTACGGATTCAACATTTCCCACACCCACATAATTTACAATTGTTTTAATAAGACCTGGTGTATCGACAAAAAGGTTTGGATGGGTATTAACCGGACTGAATATGTCTCTCCTTTGGGGTGCAATGAGGTGTTCAAGTCTGTCACCTAAACATTGTAGTGCTTCAGAGTTGGTTATTGTGACCTTTGCAGCTGAATTTAAAGACTTGGTTGTAAATGGATCACCATGCTGAAGAGACTTACTGTTCTCACTCTCTATTTCTTCTTCCTTGCTCCTCACGCAATCGTTAGTAGCAACAGACACAGAATCTTTCCTTTCAAAGTAATCATTGGTCATGTTAATATGGCAGAAACACTACCTTTTTCTACGATCAGGGGTATTTCTAATGTAATTTATATAATATCCCTGTCCTATACCAAACTGACGAGGAGTATGAACTAAGGAATACACTTGGTCTTATCTCAATCACTAGCAATCAGAACTAAAAATAATCACAGTGTTACAAGGTACATACATGGAATTAGACTGTCAATCAAAAGATTAGGTAACTGACATAAATTACCATAACTATTACATAAACAACATATCTCTCCTTTTCTTTGGAATTTAAAAATCTCTTTACCAGGGTCCTTCTGCCAACAGAATATGTTATGTGTATTTCTTTTTGTTTGTTTTTCTTTCTCTATTGTTCATTCAATATATACAAGTTAATGATCGTAAATGTTTTGACCATAGTGTTCGACTCTTCTCTGGTTTCTCTGAGGATATTTTCTCTCGATGATGACTGGCTCTTCCGACTTATCATCGTGATAATCATCATCAATTTCGTTATCTGACTCGTTGTCAGTTTCATTCATGGTGATATCAATTTTGCGAAAAACGAAATGTTTCTGGTAATTTGGTGTATATTTGATTCTTTCAATCTATTTCGCATATCAGCATAATTTTTCATTTCAGCTTTTGCCTTTTCAGCAATCTTTGGATGTAATTTAGATTGCAAAATATCTGGTTTAAACTGTGGCAATTTATTGTTTATTTTTCTGTGAAATAAAAGTTCTGTAGGCGAGTATCTAGTGGTACAATGCGGCATTGAACGATAGTTTAGTAAGAAGCGATAAATTTCTTTTTTCCAATTCCTTTTGTAACAGTAGGCAAGTTTGATAGCTTTGTTGACCGGCTTCATAAAGATCTCTGCTTGTGTGTTGGCTTGTGACCATAATGGTGTAATGCGTTTATGTCTTATTCTATTTTGTTTCATAAACTCGGCTAATTCTTGACCGTCGAATGGAGGTCCATTGTCACTTTTTATTATTCGAGAGATTCCGTGAGTTGCAAATATGCGATCCAGTTTTTGTATGGTAGCTCGTGCCGAAGTTGAGTGAATTATTTCAACTTCCAGGAATCATGAGTAAGCATCTATCACAACCAAAACATGTTCTGGCATGGAATGGCCCGCAAGTCAATATTGACTGTATAGCAAGGTCTTTTTGGCAATTTGGACATTTTTAAAGGTTCTGGATGATTCGAGTGACTGTTTGCTTGACACGGAATGCATTTATCAATTGTCTGTTTGGCTATTTTGTCGATTTGAGGAAACCAAACTTTTTCACGAAGTAATTTTTTAGTTTTTATTAATCCTTGATGTCCTTCATGTGCAATCAGAAGGACTTGTTTTCGAAGTGAACAATTGTTCTGCATAATATGATGGATGAGTCACTGTTGACTGTGAGTTCTTCCTGTATGTTTCTGAAACTCTTTAAATCTGCAATATTTACATTGGTGTTTACATTGTTGTCCATAAATTCAGACATATTTATACAATGCCACTTTTCGTTTTGGATGATTTCCATAACCGTTTTGTAAAGTTGCATCATTTTGTTGCTGTTTTAATTTCTTTGATTGCCATGGCTTTTGGAACAGCATGGTTTGCAAGGAAATTTACGTATTCCTCTGCTGAGTTCTTAGCGATATTGTCTGTTTCTTGTGATGTATGGCAAGTCTGACGGATTTTCGATACCTTTTGTAAAAATAAAGCCGAAATTATAATCTTGAACTTGAAGATTCCATTGTTCGATTCTAGCTGAAGGTTTAGATATTCGGTTTCCAAGAATTAACTCATTAGGCTTGCAATCTGTGTAAAGCTTAAAATTTGCTCCATAAAGCTAAATGTGAAGACGCTCTATCACCCAAACGATCGCTAAAGCTTCATGTTTCATTTGTGATTAGCATTTTTCTACCTCAGATAGCAATATACTTATGTAGGCCATAATTCGGCAATCATCTTTGCCTGGAGTCGTTTGAGAAAGGATGGTGAATAGTCCCCATAGTGAAGCTTCTGTTACAAGCTCTATTTGCTTCTTATTGTCAAAGTAGGCCATGACGGCATCACTTTTCAAAGTATCTTTGATCTTTTAAAATGCAGTTTCATGTTTGCCTGTCCAACAAAATTGAGAATTTTTCTTCGTAAGATCTCTAAACAGTTCTGTCAGGTCGCTAAAATTGGGAATGAATTTCGCACAGTATGTTGCCATACTGAGAAATGTTCTGACATCTTTGACTGACTGCAGCGGGGGAGCATTTTTCATCAGCTACTTGTGACGAAAATACAAATCCAAAAAATTTGAGTTTGTCCTGATTAAGTGAACATTTGTCGTTGTTGAGTGTAAGCCCATGGCATGATAAGTGCTCGAAGACAGTGTGCAATATAAAACTGTATCAAATGCAACATAAAAAGTTTCCCTTTTATACTTCTCTGCTGTACTAACATGAATAGCTTCAGTAGAACGACTTTCATCTGGTATCAGTTTTCGTTTACGATTCCTTTTTTCAGGAAATTCTTGCTCCTCTAGCCCCTGCTCAATGCAGAATTGTTTTGCAGCTTCCAAAACCTGACTGAAATTGTTGCGAAGAACTTTTAACTTTGACTGTGCTGTGTCAACCAGTCAAACAGACGTGTAGAAGTCAATTCTTTCAGACTACAAATAAGATGCGGCTGGATCTGTAATTAAAAAGATTTGACGAAAGACATGTGCTGTATATACAATCTTGAACGAGGTAAACTTTTCTTTTAGACCATCAGCATCAGTAACAGTTTCATTGCTGTCAGCCGCAGACTGGCAGTCTTCCAGGGTGTCAATAAAACATTCGTATAATTTGCCATCTTTTGCAAAGAAGGCGTTCACTAAAGCTTTCTGATGTGACCACCATCCTGTCGTTGAGACCTGTTGTGGTCTATGGATTGGCATAATATGGGCTTATTTTTGCTTTTCTTCCATTATATCACTTCATTTTCGTGACTGTGAAAAGAAGCCATATAGTTTTTTTAGGTTACCAAACAATGATTTTGCTGCAATAGATGAACCACAGGCCTCCATGATCACAAAATTGAAGATGTGGTCAAACATCCAAATGTAAAGGCAATGTGGATTCTCGTTTAAAATCAGTGATTTCGCACCTTTGTACTTTCCTCTCATTACGGATGCTCCATCATAAGATTGTCCTACTGCATTGCTCATCATCATTGCTTAATTTCGTCGATGATAATCTGTAACAGCGGACCTGCAGTTAGATTTATCAGCTTGTTTTGTGACTCTACACTCATGAAAGAGATTAGATTTCCTCTACCACTATTCTGCTTGTTGTTCTTCTTCAAATTCTTTGTAGACACTTTCTTTTTAAGACGCATCTGCATTTTGACATTTCAAAGTGGGCTGCTAAATGTTGGTTGTATTTAGCAAGTAATTCTGAAACGGCTACAAAGTTTCCCTGGTTTTTGTACTCTTGTACCAAGTCATTTCGATGACCCCTGAATGCTAACCCTTGCACAGCTAATACAAGTGTTATATCTCTAAGGCGCTTAATTATATTTCGATTTCTTGCAAATCTTCTCTGCCGCTCAGATTCATTGACAAGCTGCCATGATGAAACGCTTGTTCCTTTACAAAAGTTGGTATAGTCTAATGATGCTTCGATGTGACTTTTACTCTACTCATGTTTGGCAAATTTTTCACCTGCCTTTTTCCAGTCACGGAACCCACCTTTAATAAATATGGTCTTTGCTCTGTGTGCTAAAGAACATAAAAGCATGGCAAAATACAACATCTTCTGTTGGTGAGTAAGATAGCCAGTCTCGTCTAATTGTTGTAGATCCAACCTTTAAAGAATACCAGCTTTCCTAAAAGCACCTCTCGCAACTACCGAATGTCGTTTTTTTAAAAGTCTTCCCTCCTAGGGTACTTGCAGCGGGCTGGAACGGACCCTTCATAATTAGCTTTCTCTTAACAGAGCTGGCTAAATCTTTATTTGCAAAAGTTCCAGGGTTATCTGACATACCAACAGAGTCAAGTGATTCCTCAAGTACCTCTGTTGCACTGGTCAAAACCTCCTGAGCTTATTTTAAACTGATGACTTTCTCAGTAAGACAACCTTTTGAACAGTTGTTGTCTTTGTCCCATTTACTACCCTCATATTTCTTGCTATGGACCTCTGCAACTGTGTCCGGTCAATTAGATTACCTTTCATTTCCTGAGTTTGCTGCTCTAGGTTGCTCACTTAATAGATTGAATGTTGTAACAGTCTGAGAAGTTGATTTAACAGTTTCGAGTCCGCTTGAGCTATTGTCAGTTAGCAATGGTGTATTTTGACTTGATGCAACCTGCAACAGGTAAGGAAAATTTTGAATAGGGTATTCCTTGCCATCGCATTTTTGGCCCTGTAGACTTTCAGCATTAATTTTGTGCGTCAGTGAATAATCATCAGCCAATACTGCTGCCTCGTTAAACTCTTCAACTGTTCTTTCATCCAGGTAATTTCTTTAGGAATGCACCTTTTAAAGTCTTCTGAAGGACAAGTCAGTGTAGGTTCTTAAAGTCATCATTGATCTTTTGAGACAGACACTGCCATTAAACAATGCTACTTTTTGATCTGCAATTTCAAAATACGTTCGGTTGGTTTGTTTTTCAACATTACAAAATATCCGGCGATAAGATAGATTTTTTATAAAATTGTAATCTGCACTCTGTTCAAGAGTCGAAGCAGAGTAAACTTCTAATGTTTAACCTACAAATGTACGCTGTAACAAAAGTGGCCAATATTGTTGTGACCAAGCCAGAGTAGACGCAAGTTTTGCAAAATGGCAAAAATACTTATCCATTTCATATTCTTGAAAACGTGAAACAATTCAAATATCTTTTGTAACATCAAACTCGGAATGATGAGGGCTTTCCGTCGGAAGGTGGTTTGCTTGTAGCTGCTTCAGCCTTGTTTCCTCTAAGCGACACTTATGCTCTATTCTGAGCTTATACATAAATCGAACAACATCTGATATAACTGGATCCTTTGCAGCCTCTCTGGTCAAGAAATTATGATCTGCTGCAGTAGCACATAACATCTAAATCCTTCCCCATCAAACGAAGTGTTACCGTCAGCTGGGAGATTCTTTTCTCCTCCTGTTGCTGCATTTGTTGATACGGTCCCCTTAATTGTTGTTCCCTTATTTGTTGCTGTCGAAGTTGTAGTTGCTGTTTATTCTGTTTAATCAGCTCTTACACATTCAACATAATTAATATTCTGATCAATCCAATATGAAATTTAATGCTTTGATACGAGAAATCCTGTCGATTATTCCAGAAAATCCCTGTTATGTCGTAACTTAAATCAGCTATACATACAGAATTAAAAACAGAGGTGAATCAGTAACGTAATTTTAAAGTGAACGAAAATAAAGACTAATTTAGTATTTTTACACAAATGCCATGAAAATGAGGTGTGAGATTCCCTATATCTGTGGAGTTTATTTACACAGCAAAATAATATGCTGTGTTTTCGGTCTCTACATCAATTTCAACCAAAACAGTTTCTAAATTAGCTGTACTACAACTTATATCATGCCTAGGATGCGAAGTGAGTGATGATTTAGCATATAAACCAACACCATTTTGTCTCAAAGATGAAGTTTTGTATGTGTATTATAGTATATTAACATTAGCGCATATGAGTTTATAGTTAGAAGGACATGTTTCTGAGACTTTGATGATATCCGGATTCGACGAGGATTGGACAGACAAAGTCAATAATTCATGTGTTTAGTGTGAATAATAGAGAGGCTTGAAGAAGATTTTAACTTAATGAGAATCAATTCTTGAGGCATTCGCTCATCAATATTGAGATCTCTTAGATTGGACAAATGGCTGAGTCTCAAACAAGGGTGCAGGTTTAGTCATTGATGGTAAATCAGTGTTATAAAGTATACGTAAATCCACATTCTCAATGAACTAAAGGTAAATTCTGATTATTATTATTATTATTATTATTATTATTATTATTATTATTATTATTATTATTATTATTAGTCAAATCATTCATCCAGACGTGTAATGATTTGACTATCAGCAAACAGCATCTTAATTACATGATAGTTAAACTAACTACTATAATCATCCGTAAGA
>JANTCA010000795.1:0-58032 GCA_024741275.1 Chironex yamaguchii
TGCGACCTACATACCGAGCTTCACATCGGCACAAAAATTCATATACTACTAACCTTTTTTGTGTGGTAGGTACACAATCCTTGTGAATGGATGGCAAGATCTTTCTAGTCGTCAAAACAATTCTTGGATTTACAGCAGAGAAACACTTAACTACAGCTTTTTTAATCTGTGTTTCTATGCAAACAGGTGTCGCATTAACTCCTATTAGTACACCCCTTGGCTGGCAAGAATATCACATCTCCCTCCGCGCCGCGCCACTACCAACGTCTCTAGGTCTCTTAAAAATTGTCAATCATGGGTCTAATTTAGGTCTATGAGAGCCACCATCTCTGGCTTATTCCACTGTCACAATTTTGGCGCATCTTACCACTGACCTTTGAATGCTACGGAAAGGGCTTTTAGGGATAAAAGTTTTAAATTGAACTTACATCTCTGCATTCTAAGTCATTATTCCGAAGACTGGGTACTATTTTAAATGTGATGTCACCAGTTGCTTCTCTCTAATAAAATAAAGACAAAAATTTACATTTAGAGGGGCAAAATTCAATATTCAATATTCTAATACCACAATCACGTTGCTACGCGACTGAAGTATCACTTTTAAAGAATCAAGTATTTCGAAACATGCGAAAAAAAGATATTAATTGCAATGGGGAAAGGCATTGCACTTTCTACAGATAAAACAGAGTCCAATAAAAAACAACCCGACTTCGTAAATGATTGATGTTCTAATTACTGTAAAATTTCCCTTTCACTTCCTTTATTGCAGGCATTCCGATGAACTAAGTGCACATTTTGTTCTTTAGTTTAATGACTGATTTCACAGAAATTAGCTATGAATACTATATGGTAGTCGTTTGTGCTACATACAAGTATACCGCGCTTACCTAGTTTCTGTTACTCTCAAGAAATATATCGCCTCTTCTAGGCGTCCCTAATAATAAATATATTCTGAACACGACTGATTAATATTCTGTGAAATTCTCAATCGTAGGCACAGCACCAGCTTGCTGAGTACAAAGATGTGGCAAGTTCACACAGAGACAAATACACAATAAAAAGGGGCGTCCACATGGTTCAACCCAGAGGCTGCTTTCTTATTGCTTTTTTCGTTCACCTCCAAGAACACAAGGTCGTGTTTATCTGGGAGTAGGTACTTGTGACTAATTTCAATGACTTAGGTACAAGTATAGTGGGCCAGTCACATCGAAGTTCAGTCCACAACACAAATACGCTTAAAACGGTGCAATACGTACCAAAATTCCCTGTAAATTTTCAACCGACTGATTCGTCACACTTATGCCATTAATTTCTCGAATTTCGTCACCGACATGCAATGTGCCTTTAAGAATGGATAAAAACAAACATTACCCATGAAAAATTGCATACACTGAAACTGTCGAACAAATACGCACCAGATTTTCTACAACGCGGAATAAATGTCCCTAGCCATACAGCTTCTTCCAAACAGTGCCGCCCGGGGGGAGCCGGGGCAACTGCTCCGGGGCCCGGGCCATTTCGGGGGGCCGTAAGAAATTGAAGCTGTTTCTTCAGCGGAGAGATCTTTCAGTAAGCTAAAGCTAATCAAAAACGTTTTACGGAACACAATGACGCAGGACCAATCAAACGACTTGGCAATTTTAAGCATTGAGAGCGACTTTACGCGTAAAGTTGACTTCAGTGACGTGATTAACGCCTTTGCATTACAAAAGGCTCGGAAAGTAAATATATTTTAGTGAGAAAGACATTTTAGGACTTCTCAGCTTAGTCAATAGCAAATGTTTCCGTTTTTGATAGTCTACTTGAAATGACCAAAAATATCTTGTTTGAAAATTAAAAAAGGTTAAAAGTGGGCCCGTTTCTATTAGCTGCCCCGGGGCCTGTCCTAGCTCTCGGCGGCCCTGATTCCAAAACAAATAAATTATAAATTATTAATAAATTATGCGCAATAATGGTACTATTGAAAATGTGGTTTTTTTCACAGATATATCACTAGTTAAATTTTCTGTGGAATCTATTTCGCCAGACCGTGTTTCCAAGATATTTAGAGCACTGGATGGATGGAGAAAAACCTAATTACACTATACAGTTGAACGAGTAACTAGCATTTCTTCTTCTACAAACTTGAAACTTCATTTGATCTTTTATACTAAATAGCCAGAAAAGACAAAAGCAGCACTGCAATTTCGTTCTCAGTTCAATTAAAAATGGAAACGATATGTGCGTCCAGTTTGCTCGAGTTCGAACAAATAACGCCGATAAAAGAGTGCAAAAGTGCTTTCAACATGGCCCGAGAAGGAATTTTTAAGGATTTACTTCAAGCAAAGTAATCTGCGCAGTGTATTTTTTAGTCAATTTAGTCAATATTTATGATCAATTGCTAATTATCAGAAATTTTTGTGCCGAAAAATCATTCATTTGCAGTAAAGGTACTTCGTGAACCTACGCCAAGCACAAGGGAATCAGAAAACTTTAGAACAGGCAGACTGGCTCACCTTGCCTATGTATCATTCCACCATGCATAATTCGTGCCACTACACATCGGCTTTCTTCATTCATTTTCAGGGTTATCCCCTTGCAACATAAAAGACAACAGTTAACGTAACGACGTAAAGACCATATAAAAGACGCTAAAAAACAGTAGGGTCAGTTATAGGTTAGCTTTTTTATACTTTTATTAAAAACTAGTTGCCGATTAAGTCATCATATCAAGTCAAACTATCCTCCCCTATCTACGAAAAATCGATCGCGATATTTGAGCTGATTTGTATTGTGGTCAAAGAGAACACTGCACCGATCTTGACTATTTGACAAATTTAACCACACAGGGATTAACAACCTAACCCGATAGTAGCTTTGTAATTGTTACAAAACAGTTAATTACTATTTGAGCAAGTTACCATGAAAACAGCTGACCAAAACATGACAATAAACAGTACTAGCTTTGCCCACCAAGCTTCATTTTATCACATAATTATAACGACAAAAACAGCATCTGCCAATCGCATCCAAGGTTGTTAGACGACATGACGCTGGCTTACCACGGGTTCAATTTATTGGGTTCCGTGCCGCTTCAGCAGAAAACACTTGGTGGTTACGGTTTTCACTGGGAGGGGGCTGTGAAACTATGGAAACAGTACGCAGGCCAGACAAACGGTCTATTAGTGCTTTGGCGTGAAATTCTGTCATCTAGAAATCTGGGCTTGTTTGAATTACGACGGAAAAGTTACACAGATCTCATGAAAACGCTTCCTTATACGTAAATTCTAGCAAAATACAACACGGACTTAATTTCCCTTTTACAAGGCTAAACGTACATTTGATCAAAGAGAGAAATTGTGAAAAATTCAATTTCATGGATTAATTTCGATGTTTATATGATTTTGACATACTTTTCAAGAGGCTTACACCAAAGATTAACTATAGCATAAGAACTACCTGCAACCCAACCATTCCATTGAAGAACACCCCAACGGAAGACATGCGTAAAATAAAGCCACTGTCGTGACCCAGTGTAAAATTAAAGCAACGCAACGCAACTTTATTTATGCAATCGAATCTGTCAACCTGTAGGTCAAAAACGTCCTGATGGACAGCTTTAGTATCCAAATGTGGAGTCAAGTTGCCATTTGCTGTTATCGCTTTATTTTACATGCTACAAGCATAACTTCTTTGTCAATGGCCCCTTAAAATGTAGTCTCAAGTCGCAACTATTACTCATCATGACACAATAAAAAGGGCATTGTGTGATTCGTCTACACCAGACCTATACCGCTACTTAATTCCTCAAATGAATTCATAATATACGCACCAGTGGCTCTGAAGAAGTTTTTGTAAACTGCACTAATCGAACTCGAGTTAAGTTATCCGAGATACTGTCGGTCACGTCAGTCGGATTGCGCACTGCAAACGAGGTTTCGCCACCGGAATGCAGCTCACGAATTATTTCATCGTGACTTTCCAGCACAGCCTGGAAAGGAATGAAGTTAAAACAACTGAAAGTAACGCAAAACTTCACTTCAATTTTAAAGCATTTTCATCCCACCTTTCATCTACATAAAAAGTAAACTCCATAAACGAAATTGGACATATAAAGGAATGTCTCATGAAGTACAGCTACAAACATCCTATAATATGTCTACATCAATGAATTCTGGACATTTGTTCATGAAAAGAGCTATGATGGCATAACGGATTGAGCGCTACAGTTTTAGTCTATGGTGTGTGATACGATATATCTTCATCGTAAATATAGTAACAACTATGTGGAAAACTGACCAAACATTCAGATCGTGTCGTAAGGTCATTGACAGTCATGCCGACGTCAAAGAGAATGGTATCACTGCCATGTAATGTTGATAACTAAATAAAATCGCGAAACTCATGGATAGGGTTCGACTAGTATTAAACTGATGCCATTTTGTAGTGCATTTTTGTCCATACGTTGTATAGATAATAGTGCTCTGCATAAAATATAGATTGTCCGAGGCCCTGTCTACACTATGCCGTAAACAAATGAAAACGGTACAAAATGAAAACGGTATCATTTACTGAATTTTCTATGATCTGCCCATGGTAAAAAGTTGCCAAACAATCACCACGATATCCGATACAGTGGGATAAAAAATTGAGATATCAAGAATTAAGATACATATGTTTCAAAGCGTTTAAGAAAACTGAATTAAATTGAATCTTAACACGGTTGGCCAATGTACTTTTTAAAGCACAAAGCAATACAAACGATGCCCAAATAAGTTTAACTCCTGCAGATGACGTCTCCGTTAAATCAATGCCCAACATTCTCACCATGAAATGCAAGTCTTGTAAAATCTCTTGTAATTCGGAGCAGTTTTCGTCGGGTTTGGATACACCACTTAGCATCCGTAAGACCTACAGTAAAAAAATGGAAAACTCATGCTTCTTTGTTGTGCTATAAAACGGCACATGAACGGTGACCGACATAATATCCGATTAAGTACAATTATTTGGGGGCTGTATATGTTTCAAGTTAGTCAGAGAACATCAGTGCATGCCGAGCTGCAATAAACATTCTAATATTCGCATATTGATTGACAACCGTCTACGATTCCATTAAATAAGAATTCACCTGAAAATACACACTTCAGCGAGAAGAACAGTTGACCACTAAATTCAAAATTCGCCTTGAACTATGGCTGTTTCATCGACGTCTCACAATATCTTATGAGATGATATCTTCAGAAGCATATCTACATCTAAAAGGAATGCATTTCCTCTATCTAACATACTGTAAAAGTTATCCTTCACAGATAGCAAATCATGGACTTTAATGCCACATTGTAAATTCAATCAACGCTTGCTTTCATGCCTCCTCCTAAGAGGTGTTTTCAGAACGAAATAAGGATAACGCTTACACGCGACAACAGAACACAATAGCTGGTTGAAAATAAACAAAAATGAACATGCTAGCTCAATTCAGTAAACAACAAGGCAAAGAACACTTACATCCTCGCATGCATCCACAGCAACAGCTTCTGACACTGCAACGACTTTGCCATTACTTATTTTCGTAACAGTCGAAAAGATCTTAAGGGGGAAAATCAAACAGGCTAAAATGACAAACCAGGAAATAATTAACTATGCGAAGTTGAGAGATTTTCGATTTTTAAAAGTAATCCCTTTATTGATAACGGCACTCACGTAACATACAACTACATGTCCCGCAATAATGTAGTGCTGAAGAGCTATTGTAAAACTAGTAAAAGTTTTATGCCTTACCGGTCTTTTAGTTTAGGTTTTATACTCAAATTTTTTGACGCAAATTTTCTACCTACAAGATATTAGCCTGGACTTCAAACGTGATACTTTCATAAACAACAAAAAAACTGAGACACACGGGAGCCACAGCACACATTAAAATTCACGGCGCACATTTTTCGCCTCTGTTTCACTGGAAGGTAATTTCTATGCACCAACAAAGCTCATATTATAGAGGAATCTTGGCCATAAGACGACAGCATCCGATCCCCAATACAATAAGACAATATCGGTCACTTTCTGTCGCGTAACCAGTTTATACAAATAGGGCTGCGGATAAAACAGTCCTCCTCGATACAAGACCTTATACGACTTGGAGTGAAAATCAGTTCATACATGAACATTGCCTAGGCATAGCTCTGGTTTGCTGTAAGCAGCGCTTTTTGACCCGGTTACTAAAGAACGTCTACTTGAAGAAGTGAATTTACTTTGGTGCTAAGTTCGAAACATCAAAATTTTAATTTTGAATTCGTCTTCGATAAGATATTTTTGTAGGTACGTTTCAATGCTTCCACGCTATATTCCTATCAAATCAGGATACGTTTTACCTTCTTCAGCATTTAGGCCAGTTTAGACGTCGCTCTTGTGTCAAAGTTGTTGAGTTGTTAAGTTCAGTGACATAACTAATTCCACGATAAATCGTTGAAATCCAACTCGCGTTACACTTGACTCAAATTTATGATGTACTGTTAGATTACCTAGCAGAAGAGCAACTAGGCTTTAGACGATGGGCTTATGTCGAGTCAAATTCAACTGATTCAGGTCCTTGTCCCTAATTTGCCAACGCCGCACTAAGAAATGTATGTGCAATATGTTTGCGATCCAAAATCAATTCCAACTCCTGAATGCAGTTAAAATGCGATGCAAAATGCGGTGTGTACATAGCAGACGTTCTTTCATCGAGTTAGTGTTAGATTTTGAATAATTACACTTAGGTCGACTGAAATGCGACGTCTAAACTGGGCCTTAGTTCTGAAGGTGGACTGAAATCATTTCGCAACGCAAATGATGAGATAGAGGTTACTCCGCAACGTAACGTGACGCAACGATAACCAAATGGCATTGTACTGACGGCGCCACAGGCTTATTTCAGGCCAACAATTTTGTGCAACTCCGTCCGTTTTCGTCTACAATACAGCTGGACAAGAAAAAATTAAAACGATAAGATGCATCACAGTAGGAGAGTTTCACTTACTTAAGATTACATGATAACGACAGATGATCTACCGTGCCCTCTAATCCGGAGCAGGAAATACCGGTATGTGATAAATACGATTGACAAATGATTTTACACAATATCATTTAAAACCTAGCTCTTCCCTGATAGACTCTGCTACATACAATCACCTGCGTCTCATGTAACTTCCTCGACGAACTTACAATGTGTAAACTAAAACGACGTATCCTCGTCCCTGATTAAGTGTACTGACCATGACTAAATTCCTCAACATAAATTAATGACACATATTCAAGCCAGGATGCCTGTTTATTATCACAAATATTCAAGCAAAGGTGTCTCACCGTAGCTGGATTTTGGGCGTAAACAGTTTCCTAGGCATGCCATAAAAACAAGATCAGGCCAACACAGAAGCCGAATATTGTGAAGTCGTTTCTCCCATCAAACTCATGTCACCTCCATGTCATTTTACCTTCTTTATGCATACAACGATAAAATCAAAACCGTCGGGAAACTTTCACCTATTTAATAGGTAACATAACTACAACGCCAACGGCGTGGGAATCGCAATGGAACGACGATCTGTTCATCACTACTTTAGAACACAGAGGACGGCCAACAAAAAAGAGGCCTGAATTGCTCAAGACAATAAGAAAAACAAGAAAACAAAGAAGAAAACGCATATTTTTTTACCTCCAATAAATTCTGTAAACTTGCATCTTCAAACACGGTCTGTAAGAACTGTACATCCTCTTCTTGACCGCCAGCTAAAAGTTGTAAGTCGTCTACAGCGTCGATCAACTGAGCCACTGCAGCTGAAATTAAACACGTAGAATCCAAGGCAATGTCATCACTTTTAGCATAAACACACAGAAACCACTTTATTCATGGATACGACGTTCCAACATTTATAGAAACAGCATGCAAGTCGAGCAAGAAGAGTATCAGCAACAGGTATTCAAATCACTTTCCATGGTGAAAGCATAACAGTCTACTTTGCACCAAAACTGCGAGATCACAGTGCAAACACAGTACGTATTTACTAGTTACGACACCAAGTATTTTTTGGACCCTCGTGAACTACAAAGCATTTTCTAAGCAAGATATATAATACCGTGGTACAACAAACAATCAAATTATTCGAAATTCGTGAAGATATTCAAATTATAATAATGGCGTGAATAATTGTGGAAATACCTGAGTCTGACAGTTCTTCCTCGATCTCTGTTTCATCTACCGACCGCCGAATTTGTTCCTAATGACGTAAAAGGGATTACAAGTAAACCATTGTTCAGAAATGAAAATGAAGCTTAACCTGGCAAGATCAACGTTAGATGAAAGTCAAGTATCTTAAAGTAAAGACTAGCTCGAGCAACTACAATCTATATACGCAGGCATTGTTAACGCCACACTAGGCACCGTAGGATATAGTTGACCTTCAAAATTCTATCACATGCTGCCGAGTGATACCACATGAAGGAGTGATGAAACGCAGTACAGAGTAAACAATTAGTATTAAATAACTTGGAATCATTCGACCTTTTCGAATGTCGTTTAGCACTATATAAAAAAGACGTCAAATTTCAGTTGAGAAATCCTAGTTTGAAGCTTAAGAGGTAATTATTATTTTGTTCTATATCTCATAAAAGACCACCCTGTTTAAACAGCCAATTATATTGATAAAGAAGCGTTCACATTGCGCCAATAAATAAAAGAATAAAGAGGAAGAAAAGAGAAAATCACTCTGCTTTTTGTCAATACTCCAATAACGGTACTTCCTTCCTTCCTGGGTGCTCTAATTGCTATGCATTTCCGCATCAGTTCAGCATAAAAACACTTGCTTCGCTTTCCATAACCTTGCTACACTGATCGACAAAATGTCGATCCAGTTTTTCTTTACTATGTTGACTGGAACGTGTAATCCAAACATATATTACAGCGATGTATACCCATTTTATCCATACTTAACTGACACAAATCAACAAATAATTCAGAAAAACACTATATTAAATACAACGAGCCACGCTAACATTAAACTCCCGGTTATTCGAACATCCAACGGAAAAATTGAAAATTGGTTTACTATAATTGTAAATATAAGTGACAAAAATGGAATGAAATCCTTTGCACATTTAAACTCTCTTAAAAATTAGCAAATTAAAACTCTCTTTGAAATTAGTGGGTTGTTGAAATTAATTTTCAAAATTCCAATGATTCATTTTGGCTTGGCTCAGATGTCTTATCAGTTTTTCTATGCACACAAATACACACCCAAAACATTTTCTACCCTCTCGAACTATCTGATGTATTCAATCTTCATCAACTGAAGCCGTTCCTTTCATTACAAGAACCTTCAATACCAGAACCAACACAGAACATTTTCACGTAATGCTCACTAGGAGCCTTTCGGTCAAAAGTACAATAACTAAACAAAAATTTCCTGTCAAAAAATTAATCATCAGAAACGGGGGGAGTCTTTGTACAAAACGTGCTGCTCTATCTACTAATCCATCTAACTATCTACAGATAACATAAACAACTTAACCAAATCTATGATACAACTTACATCAACTTATATTCTACTATCTATACCAGAATTGTATCTACTATAGACATTTAATAATACAGATATATCTATTTTTGCATATATACAAAGACAAACGTATCATAAATAAACACATACAGTTACAAAAAAATGAATAATGTACAAATAAGAAAATGTGTATATTCATTACCAACCTTTGGCTACCATGGAAGTATATTTATATTCGCATATATAAATATATATATGTAATACAGTTGACATTGTATAACTTCATGTATGTATGTATAGTTCAAAATGAAAACTTATTTACAGGAGACGATTAAAATCAGTGTCATTAAACAAACACATAGGATAAGTTCCACCTACAGCGTCCTTTTCAAAAGAACCAATTAATTCAGGTATTTACTCACAAAAGGGGCCCACAACTTAAACTGTAATAAGCAATCTGCTCCACGTGACGAGCTATAAATGATCGGCGTATTGAAGATGAATTTGATACATTCAGAAGCAAATTTGTCCCTTTGTAATAACATACCAAGCTTTCAAGCATTGACATATGCATCTCCAGGTTCTCTCTTTGTTTTGAATGCCTCCTCGACGCCAATATCTGCCTTGCAGCGAGTCCCATCACTGTCAACCGAACATATGCTCACAACCGGTTACCAAAATCGACAGTTCAGTTCTCATGATCACCTTAATATTTATGGAAAGGAATCTACCTTGCAAATATACGGATATCCTTGCTCGCACTTCCGACTAAATCTGTAATAAGAATAGCACATGATAATCTCGAATCTCTCCTTCCACTAGTTAACAAGAGAGCCTCTAAACAAATGCTTATAGCACTCCAGTACTCTCCGTGGCTACGTAGAATAGTAATAACGGCTTCGTTCGTATAAGTACCAAGCAAGTCAACTGTACGATAATGAAGTACAAAGACAGCCACAGTTAGAATCCCAAACCAAAACAAAGAACAATAAGCAGCCACTCGCATTACAAAGCATTCCGTCTGTGGACTAGGCTACAACATTGTTCTTCTACATATCAAAATAGGGCTTTAAATGTTTTTTTACTGGTGCTAACAAAAAGCTTTTATCGCACCCTGTAGAAGTGACAAAAATGGAGCTTATCTCTGTGATCATAAATCTCATCTCCTGGATAATAAGCAGACGCCATTCGGCATGCGATATATGACTAACTCATGATAAAGACAATCAAGGGTTAAGACGGCCCGCAAAAGCTGCTTTTTGTTTCACAAGTGACTTGAGAGGGTCACGACTGAGGAAGCAGGATCTGAAACAAACGGAACACCCTACAACATGGCTAGTGAATTAGTTTATTGAAAATCACACGAACGTCACTCTACCAAGTGGATTAGAACTAAGACAATTCAGTTGCCTACTGTGGGATATAATAGTCAAACGGAAGCACACATTCACAAGAGGATACACTAAGTCACGGTATGACTAGAAAAGTCATTGCAGTAAAACCACACGCAATTGTATATTCCCACGCCTCCTGTCTCTGTCGCTTTTGTGTTTTGGGTCTTTTTCACAAACGAACATCACAGTCCAAGGGTTCCTGTTGTGGTTATTAGTTGACCGTCAGTTGGTAGCTCCTCCGTACAGGCGGTGGATATAGCTTGCAAAACTACACCTAAGCTCAGTTTCTTCGCTAAGAGCGAAAGCTCCGTAACAAGTAGAATATGCTTAACAAAACTTAAAAATCCGTTTATCTAAGGACTTCAAACCCGCTCAACATATAAAACGCAATATCCGTAAGCTTTTGCAAGATAAAATAAAAATTGATAATACAGACGTCACTGCTGGTCTAGCAGTGATATTTAATGTTTTCATGTAAGACTAATTGCAGACATACATTAATAACGAATCTATCAGTGTGGGTATTTGTCTTCAGCAAAAGGAATACATGAAATAGATACCCTACAAATGACATCACTAAGTGTAACACAATTACCTTGATTATCATTTTAATAATGTAAGCCACAAAGTACTTGGAGATCTCCTTCTTCAGCCTTGTATCAACGTCTCGTTCTGTTACCAAAAATCTCGTACTAACATGATACACTTCACAAAGACAAAACCAAACGGGCACGTCAAAACTTCCTGCCTGGTGTAAAAGTTGTTACGCACCAGTTGTATAAGTATGGAACGCGCGATTACAACGAATTAGCACTGCAAGTCATCAACATGACTAAAACCCAACATTTGTAACTTTGCAGCCCTTATCAACAAAACGATCCAACCGCGAATTTTCGACATAAGAAACTCCACTTATACGACACAATGCATTAACAAGACTAAATGATTTCAACATACTATTCATCAATCAAACTAGAGATGCATCAATATAAAAAGGCACATTATTTATAGCGAAGTGCTTCACGAGCTTCCGCAACAACCGTATTCGAAAAAATATCCGGAAAAAAAAGAAGAATTGGCTGGGCTAATCAACTGCAAACACATTTCGCGTGATACATAATACAAGATACATCTTGCATTTTCACAACAAATACGTTTACTACCACTGTTGTTTCATAAACTGATGATTGCTGTTGATGCAACCTCACACACACACCGACATCGAACATCCAGCGATTAAGGATGGTGAAGGGGCACTGAAATTTCAATCTCTGCTATGTTTAGTCCTTCAGACGCTCATAGGCATCAACGCCAATACCAAATGACGCTTGTTAAATGTTGAACAGGTGTTTTCAACGATAAATCCCCAGACAAACAAGCTGATGTAATGTGCATGGCCAATCAACAGTTTCCTTCAGTGTGCAGTAGTAGCCAATGATGGCTGTTGCCGCTCTAAAACAAAGTCCGAAATATACGTGTGTTTTGAACCACAATTGCGAAAAGTATCGTTGCATACCTCACGATAATGCCTTTGTTTTTGCTTAAAGACAGTTGTAAACTTTGTCATGTCCAACAAATCGACTGCAGTTGATACCGCGACAAAATTTTGCACAAAAAGATCTAAGAACTTTTGTGCTAACTAACAACGACTATCTCAAATGTCCAAGGCTGAAAAATAGCGAGAAACCACAACGTGTTGTATGGTGAATTTACTCTAGCTGTGTCAATTTAACAACACCTGCTTATGTGCGCACAGTATTAACCTATTTCTTTAACTTGATCCTGTTCGGTTAGTACAACGCTAAGTTTCCTTGGCAAATACCTAGTCTCTTTGGCTAGTCTTCTTGATACCAAGCGCGTTGCTCAGATTCACTGAGAAGGAAGCGCACAGCTTAATTTTCATGTCTACGAGACACCTTTAAAGTTTAATTGTACTTAACGAACAGAGAAGGAAAAAGTAGAAGAGCAGCCAAAATTACACAAGTTTAAACTGAGATACATCTGAACCACATTACAACCTACAAATTCTCTGTTAAAGACTTAAGATTAGGAATTTCTGACTTCATACTGCAACAAAGGGCAGGTCTGCGCCACATTTTGACCCTTTTTTGTATAACATTCAGTTCGATAAGTGATAATAATGCAATGATGCAAGAAATTCGAAAATCGGAGTTTTTCCCATTCAAAATCCAGATCTTTCCAAACCTGTAGGAGAACAGTTAATGATGATGGTCATGATCTCTGCCGCAGAGGTAAACCGAAAAATCGTAGCATTAATTTCCTTTTTTATGCTTTGCATCAAAACCGCATTAAGGAAAATGCTTATCTTTGTTCACGATCCTCGTCTCCGTTTCTGTTTTCTTAACGTTGATAGAAATGCAGTTCTCCAGCTCTCTGTATCTTACAAAGTGTACTATTTCTGCTGGTCTGAATCAAATTACTTGTAGACAACTGTACGTGCTCTAAACGCTACCTTCTAAAACTTACTTGGCCCTCTATTTTCCTCGTCGGAATGTTACTTTTTCAAGCTACTAAGGCCATCCTTGGTGGCGCCAAAATAAGAAAAATGTGAAAGATAAAGCTTACTTCTATAGCCATTTAACTTCTTTATCTACGGTCTTTCCAACCGGCTTTGGCCAGGCTTGCCACATGAATGCCTGCATACTTCTCGGATGTTGTCAGCGTTGTTCCCATTCTCTTTACGTTTGCACTATACCGAGGATACCACCATAATTTGTAGAACTCGGAGACAGTATATTATGACGTTAGATAGGCTTCACTTCGCCTTAGCTTTATCAAATTAGTACAAGCAAAGCTCTATTTTCCTCGTCGGAATGTTACTTTTTCAAGCTACTAAGGCCATCCTTGGTGGCGCCAAAATAAGAAAAATGTGAAAGATAAAGCTTACTTCTATAGCCATTTAACTTCTTTATCTACGGTCTTTCCAACCGGCTTTGGCCAGGCTTGCCACATGAATGCCTGCATACTTCTCGGATGTTGTCAGCGTTGTTCCCATTCTCTTTACGTTTGCACTATACCGAGGATACCACCATAATTTGTAGAACTCGGAGACAGTATATTATGACGTTAGATAGGCTTCACTTCGCCTTAGCTTTATCAAATTAGTACAAGCAAAGAAAAATACATACTGTTTTCGTAGGTCAAATTTCAAGGCACCTTTGTTACGCTATCAACCTCTTTATTCCATGTTTAATTCGACAACATAACTTCACACTGCTTCACAAACACACTCAAATGCAAGGAAAGACGCAAACACATACATGCACACACAGAAAGATGCGCCGTGAATGTCTATAAATGGTCGCCATGATATGAGGAATATAAGTTCTATATTGACTCGGTTTTACAGGGATCTTCCGTCGTAGACAATTGCTGTGGTGACCACGCTCACAAGCTCAATACGCCCGAGTTTGGATCAGAGTTTTTCTTCTCCTAGGAGGTTTTGTGGCTTCCAAGCCTTTGAGAGAAGAAATCAATGACTAATTTATCTATCGCGCCAGTCACTCACGCCCTAGCTACGCTAATCACTATCTTTGTCGTGTCCACTCTGCCCCGTACACCCAAATTAACTTGGCGGGGAGTAGTGACTACGGAATTCCCCCCTCCTATTCCAATGCCCACATCGCGACGAACGGTAGAAAAGGTGCCGGCCGACGAACCCGGAACGAGGACGAGGCGGCAGCTGCCGACAGGGATACGTGGAAAAGATCAGTGAAGGCATTATGTGTCAGATATAGGCATGAATTGGGGAAGTTACATTGAAGAGATTTTGTTTTGATAACATTTTCTAATCGTCACTAAGATTGCAGTGCTCTGACCTACTGCACTTTAAACACAATGCCGACTTTATCTAATTAGCTTTAACCTCTGAATGATAAATCATAACGAGGAAGTGAAAACTGTCGTAACTGACAGAAGCAAGAGATAATAAATATCATACACAATCATAAAATCCATCATACAAACGTCGGTATCGTTGATGTTAGCTGCATGCCGAAGCAGGCAATTATGCAAAAAGATCTAGTTCCGTTAAATCAAATCAGAAGTACCAATGCACAATGAAGACGATGCCAGAGGGCGTAAGGTCCTGCTATTTTATCCCTAGATGCCTCTGCAAGCATCGCCAGGTATTAAAATCATCGATGTATAACATGTGTACAATAAATGTTTTCCTTTGTTAATAAATGTGTCTTAATGCAGAGTTCTAATTCCGTCTTAGCAGTATTACTCCTTTGTTTTAATTTTGATAAATTGAATACCTATCAGGATTCCACCTGCCCAATTTCTACTCTACAAAGCGGGGCACTACTTGGGGTAATTCCCGATTTCTTTTGTACGAACATGTAGCTCGTAAAAATGAAAGCTTTAAATGGAAACGAAAAATTGATTGAAAACGACACTGACATCCGATACAAACAGCAGGCTTAAAAATATGTTGCAATACAACATGGGTTTCTGCGTCTCTATAATAGACATACAATATTGCTAAGATTTGGATATCTGCCACCGTCATAATCCAAATAGAGTTGACGACTGTCATTTCGTCGCATAAGAATTGCGGTTAAAAAATCTCGATTAAAATATGGGCATCAAATGCTTGTCAATAACGAATACAAACTACAAGTACCAAGACGATTCACGAAACAAAACACATTAGTGACCAAGAGATAAGTGCTGAGTAATAGCAGCAACTTACGGTGACAACTGCTCCGTTTTGGCCTGCAACTGTTCCTAAAAAGAGAAATGGTGCAAAGCAAGTCAGAAATACCTTTTCGCGTGTGCCATGAATGGCAAAAGTTGACAGCGGTGAACACTGTGTTATATTACTTGAAATATTATCACTTTTCAAACATGAAATAAGAGATCACCGCTTTGTTGTAACCTACAGAAAACTTGATTCTGCTTTGAAATAATCAGTTGTCTGGCCTCTTAGCGCATTTGCAAAACATGATTCAGATTACTTAGTACTTCAAGACATAACCTAGCCGCAGTCATTTGGGATTTAACAGCACCATGATCCACTATCGTCCTCCGGCACAGCGGGTGTGATCCATCGCATCAAGCACAATTGATAGTCTCTTCACAAGGTACAACACTAAAATTTCTATTATATTTCTTAGCAATAAATTGCAAAACCATTCATAGCAATAAAGTTACGTCGAACAATAGTACAAAAAATTTCGTGATTATCTGATAATTTTCCTATTTGAGCTTCTTACATGGCCACAAAAGAAATTCCAACTGACTGTGAGCGCTTCAAGAAAACTTATGGGGCTATGTTCCGCCTTTTTAATCTATATGACCTGTTTTTCAAAAAAAATATATTGTATCTTATTTTTACGCTGTTCACCCTTGTGGTAACCGAAAATTATTCTACACTCCTAGACGAAAGTCCTTGGGTCACCCATAAATTTTTGAGAGAGAGCTGTCAAACCCCCAAACATCTTTCCCTGTGTGGTTTAGTCGATCCCCCATGACCTCCAAACAACGGCACAAATGGATTTTTTTATTTCTGTATGCACTTTTTTTCAAGAAGCAACATTGTTTTGGGGAGGAGGGAGTTAAAAGATACCTGGCACATCTGAAAACTGCCAAGGGTCCCATGACTTTTGTCTAGGATCGTACGTCATTTATAATTTCGAACACTGTGCGAAATGTTAAAATGCTATTAAAATACTGATCTAAGAAGCAATAAACCTGTAGGGCATCTTTATTTCAAAAGGCGTTTCGACTGCACTTCAGCCATCTTCAGATTCCAAGCATGTCTAAAGGCCGGTAATTTATATCCTACACTTAAAGCAGCAAAAACAATATAGGTTACCAACGTATTATATAAAAATCCTATTCAAGTGATGGCTAACATTCATTTTACGTAAGAATTTTTTCCCCAGGAGTATGATTGGTCAAATTATTAGACAGTGTCTTGACAAGGCTCACTATAGTGACCGTACAGACTCCAATTGTGCTATTATTGGCCAAACTATTATTTTTTACATAATACATTATTAAACCTATTTTGTTATTACTGCTTAAAGCGTAGAATATAAATTTTAGACCTTGAGACTTGCCTGCAAACTGAAGATGGCTGAAGTTCGGTCGAAAGATGTTGTAATATTTTTAAGATATCAAAATACTGTGATGAACAAAACAAAAATGCTGTTGAAAAAAATGTGTGTGCTTTTCGGAAATATACGTATAGGGCCCTACAAGAACTGTACATGTAATGGCAAAATTTGTGCATCGGCACCTTAGAACGTAACTGATGACTATGCTGTGTCATCCTTTTGTTTGAAGAATGGATCGAATTGCAACATTAAAAACCGCTTTGAATGCCCTTCAGAATTTGAAAGTTGACAATATTGCGGCTACCACTGCAAAGATAGCAGATACAACGAATGCTTAAAGAATTGAAGAAATCACTTCAAAGCTTCGTACAGCTTTTCCAATTCTGCAAAGCACTACTTCGCGTGCTCACAAGACGATGTCGTCGAGCAGAAGGCGTCTGACAACTGCGATAAATTCGAAAAAACCTGCCTCAAAAATTTGATTCTAAAACCGGAACCAACTGTTGTCAAAGTTCCCATGCATAGCAAGCATGTGGATTTGGAAAACGTGGCTGTCACATACTCCATACTTGGGCGGGAATAAAAAACTTACAATTACTAGATGCATAAATTATACGAATACAATTACATTTATCAATGGAATATACAAGTTTCCAAACCGCACATGCATTTTTTTAACAGCACATAAATATAGTTCAACAGTTGATCGCATTTTAACAAAGTATTCACGTTTTGGCAAAGCATGCAAAATGATAAAACGACAGCATAATTTTCGGTTAGTACAGACAGTTTTCACACGATAAGAATAAAATAAGGCATATATTTTCAAAAATTGACCATATAGATGGAAAATAAAACGTATATTTGTACGCGGCATGTCTGTGTCGACGTCCTGTAGTTACTGCCGTTGCAGTTAAAACACGAAATAATAGGCTTGAAATAATCTGCTTTGGTTGGTCGTGTAAGCGCAGTAAGACACAAAACGTCCAATGTTAAATTATCAATTGCAACCGTACCTGTAAAACCACTTCCTGCGCATAACGTTTTTAAGTTTTTAAGTTTTTAAGTAACCTTATCTGGAGACGTAAGAGGCCTATCACGATAAAATCGTATGGACTTTGGCATGCTCTACGCTCAACTGCAGGAATGTCCAGCTGAATCCCGACAGGAAATTACGTCAGTACAACAAGCCATACTGTAATAAGGTAAACAATTACCAAAAAATATAACCTCTGGCATGCTGCGCTCAGGCTACCTCCAGGAATGGGTAAGTTGCCACATCAAAAACATTTTTCAGGCCAATACCAAGCGGCAACACGACGACCTCTTGCACGTGTAAATTAACGCTTAACAGGCCGAGCCTCATTGAATCTATAGGACTTTGAAATAATGAGCGCACAAACTATATCGTGGTAGAGACATCCCTCTACATCACAGATCGGCGGCAGCCTTCCCTGCAATTCTTCCGTTGTCCGTTCCAGAAGGGCACAGTTTGCACATTGCTTTTGAGCTAGTAACGAGATTATATTATCTTATCTTCTGCGGAATCTTGTCCGTACAGAATCTGAAGGCAGGAAACTATCATTTCCTGATGTCGTCACAAGGGATACATGTGTCAAACAGCAGGAACTAAGAATCATAATGCATAACGTGTGGCGTTTGACTATGATATTCATTATCCCGCCTGCGGTCGAAACACGATGACGATGAATGGTATCTTGGTACCACACCTTTGCTCCTTTGAGTCTAGCCTAATCGATCTTATTTGTTGCATTGAAAATATATAATTTGTTATATGTTTCTTAATGTTAACAGTACAAGTTCCTCACTTAAGGAATTTTGAGAGCAATGGATACTTTTTCTTCATGTATTAAACCTCCACTTTCCCTCCCTTTTCTTACCCTCCCCAGCCCCCAAAATATTGCTTCTTCAGTACCAAAACAGCAGCATCATGCCTGCTGTATCGCTTCCCTTCTTGCCATATGTTCCGCGCCAAACGGAACAAGTTTTAAGATTACCCTTTCTGCTGAATACCAAAAGAGTGCTAGGCTAGAAGATCTACGCCGAGTATGAAAAGTAAATTTTTGAGCATTACAATATCTAAGTGAGACTCAATAAGACCTAACATACGAACCTACGTACTTACCTACGTACTACATACTACACCTACCTACTATACCTACGTACTTACATACGTACCTACGTAATAAGTAAAAATGACAGCACGAGCATCATCAGAAAAAAAATCCGTCATGACATTTTCTGGTGAGGTCTGTTTTCAAATAGAAAACCACTTGCCTCTTGTGCAACCGCCCCAAAAGCGGAGAAGATACTGTGGGACACATACAAATGAACATAACCGAAATATCATTACCTGAAAAGGTTCGACTTGCCACAGCAGCCATTACAGCGCCCTACGGAAGTAACATTACACAGTAAATTCACGTAGAAAGAAAGTAATGTCAACACCAATTGCACACATAATGCACAACACGAGTACACCAGAAATAAAAGTCGATTATCTCATCACAGACGTAGTCTGCAAAACCCCATCCATAAGCAGGCACTATCAAACAGCTGCTCAGTGGACGCAGATTTCGTTCTGCTGATCTCCCTTTTACTTGACCATGTTCATTTACTCAGTTTTCTTCCTTCTCATACTGGGCAAGGTTAAGTTACAAATCAGTGTGGCTTTGAAAAACGTCTCTGTAATTACTATTTAACGACTTTGAGTCGACTTATTAGACACAATGTCGTTGTTTGGAGGGAAAAATCTCTTTGAAGCTTGTATACTAAATCTTCAGCGGGCAATTAGAAAACTCAGATCTAGTCTGCACTCTAATGAAATCCTAGACCTTCTATTTACCAGTTCCCATCACGACAAACAACTACTTCTACATTATGATCATTAACTAAAACAGACAGATCCAAAAAATAAAGTAACCACTATCTCAAAATATTCCGAATAACTTCGCTGCCGTTCCTTCTTCAATCTGAAATGGGGTGCATTGATCTCCACGCTCCTAAAAAAACTCGCATTAACCGACATCTCAACCGAGGAAACAGGGTAGACGGGGCATTGAAAACACTGACGCTCGTTTGGGGGCTCCGCAAATACGACAGAACAAATATTTCAAAACTTCGGGTGAAAGGTATAATCACTCCTTTGTGTCCACGGTAAGGCATTTTGAAAAGACGAAGTCATTTATTTATCGAGATATGAAGAATACCTAGATAACAAAAGGAACGTATGAAAAACATGTCATATTTTAGATGGACATCTTAAAAATCGGCAGTGGCTAAGGAGTTAGCCTGCGTACATACATAATTTCAATTAAAATGAAACTAAAAAAACTCACGCACAAGAAAGGGAAATTTATCAAATCAAATTCTATCAATATTCCTTCGAAGAGCATTGTTTCCTAAGCTTCCTTAAGGTTAAAGCCCTCCTAATACCTTGGCCGTATATTTTCCCAGTTGATACAATGTGTAAATCCAACATCGAACTTTAAGACACAAAAACAAGAGCAAAAGACCTGAAATAAATAACTACCTTAAGTTTTCGCCTCGCATTGAATTTCTTCAGCTCGTCCACGGACTCCTGTAAATGTATCCTCTGGGCGCATCTGTCCCTATCCTGAAACATTAGCGTTAACTCAAGACATTAAATTTATCCATTGATCTCAACAAGAAAAGCGAAGACAAATGGTTTAAATGTAGTGCTTTCTACAACCGGAGCACAGAAAACGTAAATCTGGAATGTCGTCTCAAAATGACAGAAGAACTTTCTCATATACCAAAACAAACTTTGCACACGTTCAATTGTTACAAGGAACCGTCAGAGACCACGACAATTCTTTGGTATTTGCATGAAACCACATCAATCTTTGGTTAACGATGGGGCGATTTGCACCGCATATAACAAAAATCATGAATCCCACGGTAAATTGCAATCTAAAGCCCGTCTGAAAACCATTTACATACTTATCAATTAAAAGATATCAACTATTGGGCGCACTTGCAGCCTAACCTCACTCTCTAATGGTTTGAAAGATTGTTTACTGACCATAAGTTGCAACGATCAATCGAACAGAAATGGACTTATTAAAAGGGTATTAGGCCACTAAAAGACTTACTTGCGAAATGCAATGAGATCTTTAGTTCTGACAAAACTTGAAAGCGAATTTTATGGTTACGGTAATGACTACATCTGGGTCGTCAAATAAATTTTGATCATTACAAAACTCCAACATTGCTACGAAAAATTGCAGACATAAAGTGCAGTGATCAGTGATTGTCCGTATCTCCTGCTTCCTTATGACTGACTAAAACATGCCACCCATTCTTCACTGCTATAAACGCATTCTCTTGATAGGGATCACTCATTCTGAGAACTGAATACCCCTATGAATACCATTTTACATTTGTTATTTGCTGATGACAGATAGTCAACAAAAGTGCTACTGCTACCAATGTGTTGGGAGTCTGTGGACATAAATCTCAAAGTTAACATGGGTTGCTCTCGACGACGTCATTATCAAATTCTTCATGGGTCCATATGATCTCCTGAGGTCAACAACTTAAACAATGAAGTGTCCTATTCTATCAACGGTTATCCCAAACATAGAATTTACCTCCCTTAAGACATCCTGCCGGCAACCTAACATATTTCAATTTAGCAAGTGGCTAGCCCGAAATGCGTTCAATGATAAACACCAACTCGAACTGCAAGGTTTCTAACGCTGCAAAAGCCAGCCTCCCTTGAGAACACATGGCCAATATTCCAGTCCTCAATCAAACCACTAAAATCTAGGGTTAATACCCTCATCAAATCAAATTGACGAGAGAAGATTCTGACAATCAAACTGTTCCAAAAGTTGAATTAAAACACAGTATCAATATAATGAGTACAATTTAAACGCTACAATGTCAAATCATTTAGTTTGACATTTCAAAAAATTGCTTCTCAGATATTAACTTGATAGTTGCTGTCATGATGCATGCTACTTAGGTCTTGCGCAAAAACCGATAAATTACTCGTCCAGCACAATAGTCACATTAAAATTCTACAAATGAGAAACTGAAATAGCCGAAGAGACACTGAGAGGATGCAAACGCAAAAAATAGCAACAGCTGTTTTATCCATCCACGTCAATTCAGCATGAAACCAGAGTAACATGAGGCATCCTCAGTCAATCGTGAGATTAATTCGATAACAATCGCTCGCAAATCACAGTCGTTTTCAGGAAAGGTAAAGTAACTGGCAGTGTACGATTCGCGACTTCTCCTTATGACAAATAATTTCTCAGTTACTCCACACTAAAAGCTTTTGTAAATAACGATGTTGCATCGTAAGAAGGAAGTCTGTTTAACTCGTTTAACATGGAACCACAGGCTCCAACCGAAAAAACCCTGCATACGTAATCGGTACAGATAAACATCAGATTACTAAACAGCATACAACGTCACAGTAACCGACAAAGCAGTAGAAAATGGAAGACAAGGCACCATAAAAACGATGCATGGCCTGACATAGATCATCCACATATAATCTAATTACTAACGCTCCATGCATAGTTAAAGCCACCAGAAGCTTTTCGGACCCTCGATAAAATGTCACCCAAAGCCACCACAAACAAACCTATCAAATATACTAGTACGGTGTCAATAAAAGAATGTCATGGCCATAATGCCCTCGCAAACCTTTACAAAAATGTCTCGTTAAGTCTCAGTGGATCAACTAATCGTCACTGGTCGTTTACTTCCGTCGAACTCTACAGCAGTCGAACAAAGTAACAGAAGAACTCATCTTTCTTACAAGCGTACTGTAAACAAACTCGCTTACGATCGTTACAAAACACTGACAATAACCCAGCAACATAGGTGCACTGACGGTGTACTCGTCAACGTATCATGCCCCAGTTACAAATTAATACACAAACTTCACTTCTCTTTGTCACGCTGAGCTTAAGAATGAGTGATCTATACCTGATGTCTTGAACGTATGCCATAAAAAAATGTTGTGTGCTCAATCCATCTCCAGCATTACTAGTTCTGCTATTTGTTAAGTAAACATTGTCACACAATCTTCAACGCTCTTTGCCCAAGTGCTACCTGTAAGGTACTGCTGCTACTACAGCACTAACAATGACAATCCTTCGTCTATCTACAAAAATTGCTGATATGATCTACATTGACAAACCTTACCACAAGTGCTAGTGTCATTGGGTCGAGAAGTCTTTATGAATAATTAACAAGTTACCGAAAAATAATCTCTTATATAATACAGAACCAAAAGTTAGCAAAATCTTAAAAACAATGCAAGTGACACGATTGAAACACATTTCTGTGATTTTGCAGGTGAATCAAGTCCAAAGGCTAAATAAGTGACTACGCTGCACAATTTTGTGAAAATATAACAAGGTTAAAAGCTACAAGCTGTGCTACAATCTTGTAAATACCTTGTTATAGGTTTAAATTAGCCATCAATATTGCTGACACGCGGCAATTTGTATGTCGACGTCAAAATTTATCAATTTACCGAACAAGCTCCTTTGGGATCTGTAGTTAAAACTTTGAATGACAGACTAACGTAAGACTTCATCCAAGTCCCTTATATTGATTCTAAATGGGCAAAACGCCTTAAACAAAACTTTTCCATTGAGAGCAACACACAACCAGCTATTAGCGTTATTCAAAAAACAAACGCGTTATCTGGTGAAAACCACGTGCTTTTCATCTCATGGAACAAAAATTTGTACAAGGAATTAAGGATCTCAAGTATGATTCAACTGACGCATCAGCTTTTCAATTCGGCCGGCAACATTCAAATCTTTGAGAGATTAGGTCAGTGTGAACTACGTCGGCGAACTTTACATATTCTATCACTAGGGCTGCCATGGCGCTAAAGCTGACGGCGCCAGAAATCCACCTTTTGCAAATTCTGAAAAAAGACCTCTGGCGTACGTTATCATCTGGGCAGAGATTCTCCATCAAGTACTGACCGGTCATCGATGCAAGAAAACACAACAAAAATAATTTAAAAAAACACAAACTGACTGCTAACCCAAAAATACTGCTGTGCCGCTCAACGTACAATAAGAGTACGGAACCACCACACAAAAGTGACTTTTATCACGGACGGAAAAGATGGTTGAAATAGAAATTAATAAATTTAAATCTGGGTTTGGAAATAGCATGGGAACAAGGAAGTGTCTATCTTCCATATCAAATACTAGTTAGAATGAAAGTCTACATTTGCTTAATTTCATAGAAAAATGTGCTTGCGTTTTATGTTTCACACACACCATTTCTAAGTGCTCCAAAAATGTATAATGGGTGGAAAAGAGGCGCGTCTGCTCCACAGATAGAGGAAAATACTAGATGGATGTGAATTCAAAGAGTTTTTAAGAGACGAGTGACGGACGACGGCTTGCGTGAAGTGAGAAAAGTCCTTGCAACATCTATACAGAATGCAAGCCTGCCTGGCACCAGCACTGAATGACATAAAATCAATAACTTTCGAAACAGTGCTGACACCGTACCAACTAGCTTCGACAAAGTCTCATAGAAGGTTGTGAATCTAGCAAATGTCGAGAGTTTAAAGAAACTGGATGACTGTAAGAAAAGCAAGGACGATGGTTATTCAGGAATGTGGTGCAGCCGGGAGCAGCTACAATTGTGGATTTAAGACCCTGGGATAAATTAACATGGAATATCTCTATCGTCAGATATCGAATCTAGAGGAGCAAAGATAGACAAAGTAAGCATAATGGTTAGGGTATAAAATATCTTTCAATTAACAGAAATCAAAGGCTAGAGAAAAGAAAGTCTTGTGATTTAGATATGTTCGCTCGAAATTTTTATGTGCAAGTGAAACATGGACTATATCAAGAATGGAGGCAATTGAAATGCAGGGCTACTGAAAAATGTTCCTTCAATTATAATATCTCTGGGATCCTTAATAACGCTCACAAAGCAACATTACTACAAAAGGAGGGAGGAGTAAGCATGCTAAACATGTCAAGAGTGAAGTGTGCCGGGACTTAGAAGTGGCTGTAGCAAAGCATGGACCACAGATGTTAAAAACTGGACCAATATGTTATGCAACAACTGCGTTGTCGACAGGAGATATTGATGAAATAACTTTGGACCCGTCTACACACATACGACTGGCAGGCAACGGCCAACTGGCCCAAGTCATGGTGACGAGTAGTTCCCAGATCCAGCGTAAAGAGATTTATCTGTGATAGTACAATAAAACTGTATTTCAAGGATAAAATGCAATACGGTAAATGTTCAGGATTTAACTTGTGAACCTGTTCATACATTTGAGGCATACGCTACGAAAATAATCATGATATGCATATCTGCTGTTAAAATCTTTCGTCCACAAAAGAAGTTTGAAATATGTTGAAGGAGCTACCGCGAACTTTGCGGGAAATGTTTTAAATTCGTCAGCCCTTGAAAACTAAGTTAACTTAAATCTTTTTGCTGGTCCCAAAACATACCGGGAGTTTTCGGCACAGTTGGAATAGGTCAAGGCAGGGTGCATGCACGTCCCTTGGCGAATGCAAAAGCACTGTTCCCTCAAATTCTCACGTTTGGTATTATTGGTTATCCGAAACTCTTGGTCTAGTTACAAAACTCAAAACCTACTTGTTTTAAAACATTTTGCGTACAAGAAGAACCATTTTATAATCTCAAAGTATCTACTGGAGCATTCTCGTAATTTCCTGCGCTGCAGTTCGCCATAGATGCCAAACGGTATTTTTAGACGCACTCTGGAAGCACAGGCATCCACCAAGCAGCTCAACTAACCACATGCCTTAAATTTCCACCAAAAAATACACTATACTTATTTAACCTACACTACTCGTCATGTGGCTAGTTTAGAAATGTGTGCGAGAAAACTATAGGTCTGATTTGTCAGTGTGTTGGCTATATTTTGTTTAGTGCTTACTGCATGTCAATATTATTTTCCCTTGCAGTGATCAAAATTCCAAAGATCTCCATTTTTTTCCTGTTCGGAATCATAATATCTAGAATGTTACCAGAATGGTGGTCAACCTTTGATATCTGACAGAACCTATACTGAACTTATCCCACCAATTTCTCGGACCATTCATTGTGGGGTTACCTCTTAATGATAAATAAATTCAAATAATTCCTGGATCCAGGTGGTGATCGGGTCACACCCAAAATCCAAAGACTTGTTCGGAGACCTGTTTTGGATATTACTTGGAAAAGTCGTCCAAATACGTCCATAATGTCTTGAGTCACGTTGTGAACAGACAAACAATTAGACAAATAAATAACCGCGGATAAAAACATAACCTCCCTGGCAGTGGTATCTAAATTTTGTACACCTAACGAAGTTGGTAACTTAAACGATCAAGATTCCAACCGCTTTCCAATGATTACCAAGGTAACCCTTAACTGCAACAAAGCCCTTTTGGGCACACAAGAAAGTGTGCACGTATAGTGACCGATGTAAATACCATTACACGCGACAAAAAGGACGAAAACACAAAGAAACTGATTAAAAATTCCGCAAAAGCATAAAGTCATCACACCTACCCTTAGCCAAGGATGATGCAAAGCAGATTCTGCCGTTATGCGCTCGTCTACATCGTATGTCAACATGCAGGACACCAAGTCTTTAGCTTTTTCCGAAATCATATGCCACTGTTTTGATTTCATCTACGACATGAACAGTTGGTTTCTAATAAGATCATTCAAAGACAGAGAGGGATTCAAATGTTGCAGTAACAGCAAAACCCCTTTCCAGACACTCGTGTTTTCTAGAAAACGTTCTTTATTACCTATGTCACAAAATTAAGTTCCTCGATGTCGAATGTAACACCTACATCCGTTTCAAGACGGTATACTTACCAAACATCTAGATGAACTTTCAGCAGCTAACCGTACGGATTATCAATCTACCAGGCTAAAACCAGCCAGAACAAAAACTGAAGCTTAATCGTTGTGGTAGGAAGACGTTGGGATTACAATAGCTTACTCCATACGCTCAACCACAAATTTTATTCAATAAAGATACTTAACAAGATTTCGCTTTCTGATATCAAATTACGTATCAATCCCCGTAGTACCGATAATGTACCAGTGCATTTCTACAAAACAACTGTTTACACACAATGCTTGAGACACTGGGAGTCAACGAAAACAATGAATTACTCTAGGTACCTTTGCCACCTGTATCGTACTCAAAACATATTCAAAACAGAAGAAAACTCACCCCACAGGGCAAGAACGTAAAGTACAATTACATTATTTGGAAAACGTCCGCGGAATATGTCATAAATTCAAGATCGTATTCCAAGGAACTAAATTCATGCACGTGTCTGCACCATGAGAAACCTAACGTTCAAAAATCTAAAATTGACATGAAAAGTCGGTACAACTCACGAGCAAGTACAATAACTTAGCACTTAGAGCTGTAGATGTAGACTTTATGGCTAATTCAAGATGAGGATGATAATCACTTGGGCGACACGGAGGAAAGTCACCAAGCAGTTGTTGTTGTAAATGGAAACATTTGTAAACTAAGTAGCGGTGCCTAGTTCCAAAGAAAACCACAGAAAAGCAACCACAGTGTCACAGTCTTGATTCATGATAACAGTAACCTGTCACAGCGCTGGTGTAAAATACCTGTAGCGATTTTCAACCATGTAACCAGAGACCATTGCGTATCAAGACTGTACACGACAGCAAAATAAGAATGAACAGTGAACAATGAACAGCTAAAAGTTTTAGCAGACAAAGACGTCGAAAATTGCAAATTCAAGGCCATTTCTCTATTAATCGTTATATTAAATTTCATACTAGAAAAATGGAGAGGAGGATCTAAGATGACAGTAACGTAGCTTGCCTAGAAGAATACCTCGTCGAAGAGTAAAATCAACCACAATAAACATTTCAAAAGCATACGGCAAGGAGTCAGTTCGGTCACTTGAGGTAAATATGGACATTTTACGTTTATAGTCATGTCTGGGTTACAGCTAAGCTTACGTTCTGTCGAATAGTCCTTCAAAAATTTTCGTCGTCACAGCTTTTACCATGACGCCGAAAATTCCGTTTGTTTTGTAGTCGATTCTTAACACTACAATATTATCCTTCTTTTACTATCCTGGATACTCGTCGTAGGCGATCAATGCGCTTAATTGTCCGCAAAAGTCTGGGTTACTAACCAAGCAAACGACAGGTTTAAAGCATGTGCCGTACACTTTAATGATCATATATTAAACAAATTTTCTTCACGACCACTTTGCTTAGCTGGAATTCAAACGTAAAACATCACGAGATGGTGAGAGTACAAAACGGCTATTCAGAACCACAGTTTTTTAGCCACTCGAAATCCAAATTTTTGGCACTAAAAGTACAGTTGGTAAATTATTAGATTTCTGAGAGTTCTCGTCCAAAAAAAACTATGGGTAGTATTTCGTACGTCCACGCCGACGTCCATCACAATACGACGGTATGATCGTTCCCTTGTTACGAGTAGCATCGGTCATACTTCATTGTAAAATATATCAGATTGTGGGTCAAAAAAATGGATAGGAAAGAAGTATCGTAACAATATGAATGTAACTACAAAGTAGAAAAAAATTGTAACTGTACAGCCTTTTTGAAGCGGATAACAACCCATCTGCGAATTTTCGACCTACAAGGCCTTAGTCATGCGACAAAATGAGGAATACGTATAACATAAGTGATATGAGAGGGAGGACAGAACTGGCCAAACAAGCACCTGAGGAAACAATTAGAATGGAGACAAAGGAAAACAACAAAGGCAAGAACAAATGCAAGCCTTTTACAACAACATACTACTAAAATAAGTACCGACGCATGAAGGGAATAAACAGCACTGCTAGCTCCAAAAAGTCAATCCCACAAAGCCATCCGTTGAGCAAAATTTTCAAATCTACGCAAAACAATGCGAAAATAATGATAATAAAGTGTGCCTACAATAAAACCTATTTACACTTACTGTATATTTTCCTTTTTCAATTGATTCGTAAATCTTGTCACCAGATCCATAAAACGGAAAAGACCCGCTTAGAAGAATGAACAAAATGACCCCTACAATTAACAATAATCGAAATATAAAAACAACAAAAATGTAGCGAAACAAACATGTTACCTTGTAAGTATTAAGAGCATATGTGTTGGTGTGACAAAAACAGGTCTTATCTTACCAAATTAGGTACCAGAAAGGAAACGAAAACCTGACAATAAAGCAAGCTGCAAGAGGTCAAACGCCCGACAGTCTCCCTGATTGTCTACTGCTTCATTTAGCATGCACTTCATGTGTTGAAGAGGTTACCCTATATAAACATTGTCACTATTAATGTTAAGGCCAACAAACTGACTACGATCTTCACAAGTTGACAACAGGAGTTAAAGAGATAAAATTAAGAGCCAACCAGAAATGGTTTACTTGCGTTAATAAGGGAGGTAGATCTTCGTTTGATTGTAATATAGATATCACTATCATTCTGCGTGCTAGTAAATTAAAGCTACGACCAAAATAAGTACATCCGCAGTGTTTCAAGGGCTATCTCTCACAAAAGCTTTCACATTATTCAATTAAAAAATTCAATAAATTCATAACATTTAGCAAGAGGGGCAACGGAAGCGTACCACATCCCCAAACGTCTACGGCACATCCATAAGGTTCCCTCTTGACCACTTCGGGCGCCATAAACCGTGGAGTCCCTATTCGTCCACTGCTTATATGTCCATTCTCCCCAAGTTCCACAGCGACACCAAAATCACCAATTTTGATTGGTGCTGCATCATCTCGACTGGCCAAAATTACATTATGCGGCTGCAGAGTAAACAAGAATGATATGCATCTTAAGATTTGTACATTGGGCAGCCTCAGTTATATGGTTTGGACAACAACGTTTTAAGTAAAGAACGGCAGAAAAGCTTAATATATATCAAATGACATGGAATGAGTATCTATGTAGTAAACACCAGCTCTACATGTAGAATCAAGGTCAAGACAAATTTCGCTTAACCAAAAATAAAAAATAGTCAACAGTAAACAAACGTACATACAACATACTTGGACAGGACGTAACAACATTTTTATTACTACGTCTCTGAAACGAAAAACTGGATCTCCGAATGTTTAGGTTAGGAACTATACACAGAAAAACAGTTTTGTGAGTACCATATCACATTCTACAAAAACAAAAGGCTGCTCCGTACAACACAGCATCATAGAAATTGAATTGGGACAGAATTATAGTAGAATTTTCAGTGCCATGTCGAGTCGCGGGCTCTATATGGTATCCTTTGATCTAAGAACCTTGAATAGGAGGTCGCACACTTACATCACTGGGCCATTAACACCACAAAGTTTTATCTAGTTCTTTTTTAAAGCCTTACAAATTAGTGTCTGCACTGTGTGAGTGTTTAATCTACACAGTTCACAAAGTAATAACCACAGCGAAGACATCTTGATCAGAGAGGTCTTTGATGAGATCATAAAACTAGTCTTTGAGGAAAGTTTGTTGTTTAACCATTTTTAATCTAAGTTCAAAAGCAACGCAATAGACCATATTCACATTCAATTTGAAATCGAGGTTCCCGCTTGAGAGTGAGGTTAACGATGATGTGCCGAAACATTTTGGTTTTTAAGCTGTGTTTACCAGGCCGACTTCACTATTCGCTTCGTCGCGTCGACGAAACTTCTGTCTTGGGTGCGTTATGAAAAGTATATAACTGCGTAAGGTACCGAGAGTATGATATCATCGTTAACCTCGCTCTCAAACGAACGCCTCCATTTCACTATGGAATGTGAAACAGGGTTATTCTTCTTGCAAAGTTTGTCGGTTAGGTAAGCTACTAGTTTTCCTAAGACCACAGAAATGCAATCAATTAGTTTGGATGACGATGAAATGGCCGACAATAATCGCTGAATGTGTAACAAATATAAAAAGACTGACAGCTGTTCAGCCACATTAAACGACGACATACAAATAAGACGTCTGCTAAGCCGGAACAGAGTAAAAATTAATCAATTATAAATTAACAAAATCTGCAAATAGATAAGTTTTGATAAACTAACTCAAAACCTTATCCAAATTGTCGATGGCAACATCTTTTTAATGACCATATATTCAGTATCATTCTCAATTTTTCATATCCCAACAATCTCTTTAGATAGACGAAATCTAATGTCAACTTGTAATCAATTGGGTTTACGAAACGAACAACGCAACCCTAAATCGACAGCGTAAAGGAGATTAGCACGATGCACTTTTCTCGCACCAACAAAACAGTTAATCTGACTATACGGCGGCAGGAATGATGGGCAGCAATGACAACCCGAGTCAAACTGAAGATGCATTGTAGATATGATAGCATAGCCCTAAATGCTTGTACACCCTGGGAAAGAGGCGTAATTGGGTGCTCTTCTGCGATAGTTTGCATTTTCGTACGCTTTCTTGTGTTTTCGTCTCTAGCTGCGTCGACACAATTCAAGGAGGGAAGCTCTTTTGCACACCATATTTAGAGTATGCTCTCCGTCCATACAAAAACGCGAAAACTTACACAGTCAAGTCATGTACAAACCTTACCATATTTTACATTCAAACTTTTCCTTGAAAATTTGCGACATTGCCCTAAAATCATACTTAAAAGCAATGTCGCAAGTTTTCAAGGCCATTTTCAAGTTTTGTACCACAAAAAGATTGTTCAAACTTTTAAGGCGGTTTTTTTAGAGGGTAATGGAAGGACGAAAATTTCCAAACACTTGCATTCCATTCGAAAGGCACACAACGCCTTACGTTCTCATGGAAATTGTTTCTGGCCATTGATGCGTGGCAAAATCACGATAATTAGTATACACATCGCCTTAAGGCAGTCAGCTGTAGTTAAAACTTACATGCTTAGATCCTACAATTGGCTAGTTTTTAACTGGTCTTCAAACCAAGTCGTCCAAATAAATGATTTACTAGTAATATCGAAACCGCTGCAAACCATTATTCTTGCTGCTGTTAAGCACCACATAATTCCTATTTATGATAGCGTTAATTAAATGACTTCCTATTTTCCGATCACTATATTCACGCCAATGGCTCATTTTAGAGAAATATTGTCGTTGTCATGATCCTCGTTAACAACGATTGCGAACCTTAAGGGACATTAGTTAAGTTTTAAGTAGACTGCGCATTGTGTATAATTACCGCCCAACAGTTTCTTCAGATGAAACTATGGTCAATTTCAATACACAGACTGGCAAGACAGCTATACTTGGAAACTGTAGAATTTCGGACAATTGATGGCAAGTTATACATAAATATAGATGACACAATAGAGGTATAAAACAAGAATTTAAAGAGACTCTCTTCATGTTGGAACAAATGCTAACACGCTCACACGACCGACTGCGATTAGAAGGGCAGGATCTGAGTAGCGTGCAATGGAAAGTTACTCTGCCCTTATCCTTGTGAAATAATAGTAGTATCTGCATAACCTAAGAGGTCAAACACTGGCCTACTTTCTTCCAGCATTCTCACGTGCATATGAGAAGGTGTTATCAAAAAATTGAATTAAACAAATTCACTTCTTTACAGTTACCTTCATGTCTCTGTGCACAATGTTCTTCTCATGACAAAATGCAAGTGCTTCCAAAACTTGTCTCATGTAATGGCTAAAAAACAAGGCAAATTCATTCTCATTCCTGCCCAATCGAGGGAAAACCACGTACAGCTAGCTATTCACTTCAAATCCTTTGAAAAATCTACGTGAAAGATTTTAATCGATTCCAAACAACGCCAGGAAAGTGACCAGTTTTATTGACCTTAATACTAAACTTTTCTATGTTCATGAGTGAAAATCATTTTAATGTAAACAACCTTAACATATTCGAATCCAATAAACATAATTACCAGTTAAGAGCAATGCCCACTAGTACATAAGAAGCGAAAACAATTAAAAGACGTGAATCCAAGAGAAAAAAGGAAATAAAATATCGCTAAACATTACTCTAAATAATGTCACAATTTCACCAGTAGGATGAAAATTTTTAACTAAAACGCGAACTAGTACAACCAAAGAATACTTGGGGACATCAAAATCGACTACAGGGGGCGCCAGAAACAAAAGAAAATGTGACCAAGAAATCATACAAGTTTAAACTCTCCAAGATACACGGAGAGGAAAACTATGTATCAGCGGTTTTCAAAGATCTAGGTCTTACAACAGACACAAGTACAAGTTGGACATAAATTTCTATTCGATAAAAAAATGTGGCATGACCTGTAAGCCTTACGGCACTTAAAGCATCAACCATCTAAATCTGAATAGCGAGATCTTAAAGAAAGAAGATAAAAAACAAATAGGAAAATTTTCTAAAATACTCTTACCTTGCAACTGCCTCGCTATAAACAAATCCTGCATTCACTCGGTTCACTATTTCATAGCACAAGTCTGCACCATCAAGGCTATAAGCAAGTTAAACAAAAATTAAGATGCAAGCCTTTAACATAGTGATCTGTTCGAGACCGCATCACAAGAGGAACAGACCATTCTACACTCAAGTGATTATTTCAGTTACTTTATAGCTTTATGAGTCAATAAGAATCTCCTCCCTTTTCTCCAGCCAATTAGTGTTCCTATTCAAGTGATAACATCTAAACCTTTCAGTCTGACAAATATTCTACCACTTGAAATGTGCTGAGAGATGACACTGTCCCCATGTGATAATATTGGGGGATAAGAGTAGTAAAAATTTTCAGTTCGAAGTCTTCTCGAATATGCCATGTTTACAATAAATCTTTAACAAAAGACTTAATTTCCTGGCTCATGGCTAACATTGCAATAGGCCTTTTGATCGTCTATTGTTACATCTGCTACAATAAATACCCACTTCCTTTGCCTTTGTGATGGCATTCGTTACAAACAGGGTATAAAAACCTTTGTAATAAAGTATGCAGTGGTGCATAAAGAAGTAGAGATAAGCTGATGGTGTCGATGGCAATAGTTTTATGGCTTCAGATTTGTCCAGTACAACGTGATTTACATTACCCGGAACACATTTGACCTAGATAAAAGGGCCAAATGCTTCATTGAATTATACAGGCTTACCAGATAAAAGTATTTCAATCATACTTGATGGTAATATGGAACTGAAATTCACAGCTACTCATCATTAAATGAAATATCACTAAGAAATTGTTCTCTACTTGTCAATTTCCATCCCCTAAAGTTATGTTGTTGAAAAGGTGGATTTTTTACTTAGTTGCTAGAAAAGGATTCATTCTAAAAGTGGCAATAGACTACTATAAAAAATGCAAAATTTTAATTTAATTTAATTTTAATAAGTCCAAATGAAGCAACTAAGTGCAATAACCTTGTACAATAAGGACACATATGGTTACATTACACAGAACTTTCCTCTATTCATCTGGAGCCAAACCAGTCCATCAAAAAAGCCTCACATTAAAGAAACCATAAACACAACAGTAAATTCCAGAAATAAAAAAGTTACTTACTACTCCATGACCATGTATACAAGATCTTTACTTGAATATGCCCCAAACACTTCCACTACAGACACAAAAGATTATTTCCAGAAGATATAAGTAAACAGGTTGACAAGAGCAACAAAAGAAACTATTACAACTGAGAGACATCTTACATCAATAACATCAATTTTGGAAAAGAACCTGTTCTAGGCCATTCACATTTTTACACCTACATCACTAACAGTGTAGGACGTGCTAACCTCTTCACCTTTTACCTCTTTTAAGATCTTTACCTGGTACAAAACACAGTGTCAAAAGCATACTTAAAAACTTTGTTTCGTCTGAAACACTTCAGAGTATGAATTATCAGAAAGCAAGTATTGATATATGGCACCATTTTTATACAAAACACTAATAGAAACTAGCCAAACATAAACAATCGCAAAAAAGTTGAAAAGAAAAAGACCACATAGTACTATTGGAAAAGCTGAAGTGAGAAAAAAAAACACTTTCTGCCTACACAGTCTTGCCTATACAAATTATTAAAATACTTTCATCTTTATACATTTTTGTCCATTCTGAATTTTCTAGTAAATGTTGGCAAATACCAGAATTGCATGTTTTAGTATCCACATTAACTCTGTAAGCACAAGATGGCTGTAGACATGCAATTCTTATCAACGGATGACAAGGTCTTCCTAGTCATGAAAAAAATTTCTGGGATTGACAGCAGAGAAAATTTTGCTACAACTTTTTAAATATGGGTTTTGTGTGGAATGAAACATCGACTAGCGAAGGAATTTTGAGCTGACGGGACATTTTTGAAGCTCAAACCTGGGACCAAAAATGGCCAAAAATCAGAGATCCTTTCCTCAAAAATCCTAAAAATAAATATATACAGATTACTATTTCCCGATTTCAGTTTAAATACGAAGTGCTCTATGGACTTTACGTTTCTTATAAAAAGGTTGTCATATATCTAGATTTTCCTTTCTGACCACTCATACTCAAAAGAATGTCAGACAAAAAAGCTTTTAAGCATATTTTTGTCAAAATGTCAGATTTTCATTGCAATTACCTCTCTTAGTTAAAAAATTGAAGACAAAGGACATTTTCCTTGTCCCATTAAAATGTTTATGTCAGGATGCAAAACAGTAAAACAGTAGTACTAAAGGGATATAAAAAATTGTGAATACTTCCAAAAGTCACTGCAGTGTAGCACTGTATCAAGAGTTTTTAAAACAAGACTAAAACAGCAGTTTTAAAAACCTTAAAAGCATGAAAGGTGCAGATGTAATGATATGAAAGAAAGAGCAGTTTTATAACACATCTTCTTAACACCTTGAAGAATAGGAAAAATTAAATGCATTAGACAAGGTAAAGAAAATTACCGAAACCTTTTAACTTGCAATACAAATTGTGAAGATTCAAAAGGGTTTGGTTTTGATGTACTTAACTTACTTCCAGAGATTGAATACAGTAATAAGGAAGCATGGATATGAGTGGGAAACAACAAGCAGTACACTGCTTGTTTGTTATGATTATGATGTTACAATTTCTTGCTGGCCTAATGCAGTGGCAAAAACAGTATGACAAGAACAGTACGTGTCAGGAAACAGGACATGATGAAGCACTGTCTGTCAATTGAAGTTCTTAATAAATATACACTGAGGTAAAATAAAGTACCTAAAGTAATGTCTTTAGATGAAACAATAGTAAAAGAAGAGATCAATACAAGAAAAAGCCAAGCCATAACCTTTTTGCTACATTTCTTTAACACAAGCAACAGATTGCATGTGGGAGAATATTTAGAACACATAGCTAAAAAGACAGAATGAATACTTGCAGACAAGAAGACTTGGCAAACTATCCAGAATGAACTTTTCTATCTCAGTGTGAAAAAAACCCGACTTGTTCTTACTATGCAGAGAAGAAAATGAATTAGATGTTTGATTTGTTATCTCATTGCCTTGATAGGTTGTGGTGAATATCCAGTCTTAACCTAATGCAACAACTATTCAACAACACAACTTTGGAATGCTCCTGCAAAACTTATGATTCACAAACACCAACTGTGCTGGCTGGTAAATGTGGCCTTGATAGACCCTACACACTTACGTCATTCCATCCTGTAAAATGTGAAGCACTTGAAAAGGAATTAAGTCAGGAATGTTGCCAGGTGCACATGGTTATTTAAGACTTGCAAGAGCTCAAGGAAACCTATGGCTCAATTTGGTGGACCGAGAACTTTGCAAACATCACCCTAAGCCTGGCAGCCAACAAGAGGCAGTGGTAGCAGATCATTTAGGGGACAAGTAACAGAAGATGTGCATCATCCTGCTCTTGTACCTGAAGTCAAGTAAGTCAGTAATTATCTACAAGATATAACATAATGACAAGGATCATGGATACAAAAGTTGTCAGAAACGTGTACAGTCTCCTAATAATCTTCAAAAATGTTGATCAGACTTCACACCTCTAAGCAGGACCAGCCTTGCTATGTTACTGCTATATACATGTGCATAGTTTCTCAAACAAAACTGAACTAAGAACAATTACCACCATGTAAAAGTCTGAGGGTAAATAGGACTATATTTTCTTACCGATATGTGGGTGCTTTAATTTATTGCAAATTCTGAGCTCCTTTATTAAGTCTGTAAAAATAAACATAAACAAAAGTGAAACATAAACATACATAAAGTCCAATTTAATCATGTCAAGGGATTAAACCTCTGACATCTGCTATCAGGCAATTGCAATTGCTAATCATGCATAAACTACAAAGATATGGCTCTCATGTGTGATTTGATATTTTGAGATTTTTCAAGAAATAAACACTAAAACACATTAAACACAAAAACATTTTTGAAAAAATAAAACCTTTTAACGTTTTGAATAATTTTTTTAGGAAACTTTTGTGAAAATAATTGGAAACATTAAAAAGTGTTTATTTGTTGAAATTTATATCAAGAGCTCAACCATCCATGTCTATTAAATATATATAAAATCAAAAAGCTTAACATTTCAATCTTTATTCAATTAGAATACTTTTCTACAAATTTCCTTGCTGTATTTAATACATTAAGACTAATCAAAATAAGTATAATTACAATGTAATAAAGAACACACTTACACAACACCATGTAAAAATGCACATTAAAACAAAAGGATACTCCTACTTTGCTAATGATTAAACATGGAGAAAGGAAATGAAAGGGAATAACAAAAAGGGGACCAGAAAATAGATTTATACTTGGAAACTCTAGAGAAGGTGCACATGTCATTAACACCAAGTAGGAAACACTTTAACAATCATAGAAAACCCTAGATCAGATAAAAGTATAGTTATCAAGGAGGAAGATAAAGGATCTGCAGTAATTGTTTGCGACAGAAGACTACAAGGAAGAGGCAGATAGACAGTTAGAGGATAAAGATTCATATGAGAGTTTAGGGTTGGATCCAACTTCAACTGTGGCAAAGACTATTATGTAGGTGTTGGGTAAAAGAGTGGTATAGAAAAGAAAGTGAGGGCATATATGCAGGTATATTCACCAAGATTAGGAAGATTATGTCTTTTACAGTAAATTGACAAACGACTCAAAGTAGTTAAAGGTACCCAGTCGATCCCAATTGTGGCAGTATCACAGAGCCCACATCAGAGTTTTAGACTTTCACCTTAGTCCACTATCTAGTGAGAGACCCTATTATGCCAAAGATAGCAAACATTTTCTCTCCTTTCTCTGCAGATGTTGTGGGTTTGTATCCAAGTATTTTCCACAAGCAGGGTTTACAGGCTATCAGGGAAGTACTAGACACTAGAGAGGAAGAATCTGTTCACAGGGAAATTCTAGTAAGCACAGTATATGTTTTCTATACAGAAACAAACCAGACAATGCATATAGTCACATTACATAATTTTAATGCATCTTTTAAAAACTTGTCTTCAATTGATTTCAATATTCTAACAACATATGCAGTTTAACCTTTAAATCTTAAATCCTAAAACATAATTTAAGTATTGAAAATTGCTACTACTGACTTATAAACCTATGCCTCATAAATCTATAGCTTTAACCCATTGAGACGATTTTACAAACCTATTTTACAAGACAACTTGGTTTGCGAGTCACCCTCAGAAATATTTGGACCATGCCCTTGAGATGGGATTAAAATTGCAACCACAACCATACTTTTAAGGCCATTTGAAGCACATCAATTCAGCTGATGAAGTTCTTTACGAACAAGCATTCATAAACTTCTGACTATAAGTATAACATATTACAAACACAGTATTATATTAAAAGTAATAGTTTCTTAATCTTTTCTGGCCACTGAGTACTTGTTTCTTACAGCCAGTTTCTTATGAAAAATATGGAACCATTGTAGCCCCTTATCTCGGACTGGCTGGCACATTTTCCTTATGAGCAAAAGTAGTATAGAAGAGTATCTACATACCTGAGAACATTTCTGAGCAATTATTTTTATTAGGGTTAAGAGATAAATCAATGCTGCATAGAATCAATGTTAATATGAACAACTTTTCTAACACTTGCGTCTCAAACAATCAAAAATAGTAACATCTAGCTTCGAAGAAAAATATCTAGCTTCGAAGAAAAATATTCAGTTCTGTAATGAAAATTGCACTGAGCCCATCAGGGTCAAAGGCTGCAGCAATGTGTAAAAGACACCCAAAATAAACTGGTTAACATTTTACGGCATTATGCCCATAATGGGCAAACTGCTGCCGGTACTAGAAAAGGTTTTCTCGTGATGCTAGCTTCATCGGAGGTTAATGGTAATGGTAAGGTCTATGAAGCATACGTCAAAACTCAAGTACAATGGATAACTGTTAAGTATTTGATGTTTATGGGTAAATATTATTAATTTTTGCTATTCTTTATCTAATTTCGTCAAAATTCAATAACCGAATCTTATATTGGATAAATCACCAACAATTAAACAAGGGTAACAGAAATATGTGTATGCAAGGACTGCCGTCTTTCTTAAAGCTTAATCGTTGTCCACGAGTCAAACAACCTTGAGCAGATAAGGAAAAAATAGGTGAAACTCTGTTTCCCAAAGCCTGGTTCATTTTGAATACTATTTTAGAACACTGAATACTTTAACTTTCAAGAAAGGGTGAAGATGTATTTGCATAAAATGATCTACTGGTTCACGCTATGCTGTGGCCACACAACATCACTGGAATGAGGAATGTAGTACTGCCTATGGGGCCAGGCATTGTTTTACTACAAAAGTACAATAGCAATTGCCTCGGGATGAGTCAACCAAAACAACAGCATTGCTCTCCTTCAGTATTGGAAAAGTGATGTCTAGTGCCATGGCAAATCAAAGGAAATACAAATTTTTCAATTTGTTGAAAAAGATTAAATATCATACTGACATCACTGTGGAACACTTTCTCAAACTAGGTCAAATTTGAAGTTGAGTTTTGAAGCTTATAAAGTGAAAGCCGCACACCAAACATCATTTGCATTTTCTTAGGCTAAAAACAAAATGGTACTAGAGCTAGTGCCAGCCACCCCTGGAAAGATGTCAATAAATTAAGTGGATGTCTCAATGTGGATGAGAAAGTCAAAAGTATGCACATTTTTTCTCTGTCAGCTGCATCCAAATAATTGATGATGTAACAAAAACTGGTATTAATATGCCTACCAGCTTCTTATGAAGCTATTCATATTGTGGTACGGGTAGTGGGCAGTGCTAATAATGCTAAGATATTATTAGCACTTTTTACCAAAGTAATTCTAGCATAAAAAGCAAAAATAGAAATTTAGAAATTTCAAATCTTCAAATTATACAACCTCTATAATATCCTGTAAATTATAAATCCTCTCTTTTCAATCTTAATTCAAAATTGCAGTGTTATCATAAAAGTAAACTGGTGTCTCAATACTAATTTTTGCCTAATTCTGTAATAGGGCTTGAATATCTTCTCCATTTGAAAATGTTAGCTGACCTCCATCCTTGCCATGCCAATACTCAGTCAGTTTTAATAGTGAATGCAGTGGAACAGAGCTGCATCATATGTTCCTTTGCTTGTGATGTAATGCCTGTTGTGAAACAAACTAATGACAGTGTTGTGCTATCAATTTGTTCAACTTTGTAGTGTGGGTATCAAAACCAATTAAAATATTGATTGAAAAAACCAAACCAAAAATTGCTATCAATTTATCAACACTTTATTGATGATCAACCTGCATACAATTTTGATGCCATGCATTAACATGGGTAATTCCAAAGGGGGGTCTGAGGGGCTTCAACTCCCCATTTTTGCAAAGAAAAAGGTTTTTGTTTGCTACTACCAAGAAAATGTCATTGACATAATTTCAAACATTGGTAAAATATGATCGTTAAAGTCACGCTAACAGCAATGAACTATAGTCTTACTTGCAACTGTGGTCATCAATCATAGTATAATTGTGACAATTTTGAGTGTGCTTTGCAAAAGTTGTTTTTTAACCAAATAATGTGTTTTACCATTTTTATAAAATTTAGCTAAACCCAAACCCTTGCATATTCCTACATTGTTTGAAAAAACTTTCCCCAAATTTCAAAAAAATTGATTTTAAATGATTTTAAATTCATTACCTCAGGAACAATAGTAGTGACCACACAATGACTAATCAGAGCCTTGTTGGCACTCTAGTTGGTACTGTTTCTTGTTAAAAATGGTCAAACATGGTTCTTTACAGAGATATTTATTACATCTAAGTGACTTGGATGATAACAGGATGAAAATATAAAGAAGGTTAATCAGTTTTGCCAAAATGGTTGTAACAAAATCATTCAAGGTATAGTGCAGAGAAATTTCCCTCGTATTAGCAACATATTTTGCCTTTGTCCATGTACACGACCACTTGTTGATAAGACACAGACAAGCAAGCTGTTACTATAAGTGGTATCGATGTACTCTTCAACTCTATTTGCACCAACAGGTGTCACTGACAACATATTAAACTGGAAATTCTTGGAAAACCGTGTCTTAAAAACTATATGTCAAATAATAATGCCAAAGGGATTGCTTTAGGTAACACAGAATCAACACATATATATATCCTTGAAAACCATGAACAATAGTGGATGATACAAGACCTTGGAGGATCTTAACTGAATCTTGAGAAAAAATAAGGATATGCTATACACACATTAAGTAGTCTTAATGTAATCAATTATCCATAACAAAATAAAAGGAAAACAACATACCATCCTCCATAAGTCCTGTTGCTGCTGTCATTTTGAGCACGTCAACAACCTTTACTGAGTAAAGATCTCCACTTCTAGTATCAAGACACCTCTGTGTGACTGAAAATGCACCACTGCATTTAAAAGAGAATGATAGCAAGCAACAGATCACTCTTGATGGTCTATTACAAAACTACGCTACATATGAATTTAATTATATTCAACTATATATTTATATACACAATATTTCAGCAGACACCAACATTGGTAAAAAAGGAGAAGCAATAAGTCATCTAAGTAAGGAAAATTAGCCCAAACAGATTACAAGAATTCATCATAACCTGATCCTTTGTAACCGTGAAGTAAAAGAGGCAGATAAATGGTATCAACAGCTTAAAGTAGTCATGAAAATAAAAATTTCAAGCTTTTGTGGGTTTTACCATTCAGAGTGATAGAATTATTGAGTCACAGTAGCCATATATTGTGTTGGTGGATAAGAAGAACAAAGAAGAGAAAATGAGGGGTGACTTAAGACCAAAGACAAAAAATTTCAAAGAGAAAGTTACCAAATGTTGAAATAGGGCATGTATGACAAACGAATAAAGTTTAAGTGATACCTGTAGTGATTTGAGCATTGGCAGTCATTTTAGACAAGTTTGAAAACCTCCATGGAGCAGTGGTGCCTGGGGTGGTATTAAAGCTATTAGTCTAATACCATTTTATCAGATTTAGCAACCTCAATTTTGAAATAAGGAAATAAACTAAAAAAAGAAATCTAAATAGAATTGCATCATGTCAAAGGAAAAATGACTGTGACGTGCAAGGAGACATCCACACCATAGACACCCAATATATCACACAATATATATCTGTGAAACGACCTTTGTTTCTACAAATCCTTACTGACAGCTTTTCTTTTGAGCAATGGAGCCCCGATATTGCTATGAGCAAGGTATTAGTTTCAGATTTCTAAATCTTCCCTACAAAATTCTTTTGTATGCATCAGTATATATGACGTAAATTCATTTGTCGAGTGCTGCTATAAGAATAGGTCAACAAGACGAAGGTATCCATTTTTCATACCTTGGTGGCTGAGGCATATCGATCATCTGTTGGAATAATGCATCATGCTGTTGAAGAAGTTTATCGTTGGGGTATTTCTCACATTTTTGAACTTTTGTCATCTCAAACAAAATGCACACACAAGCAATGTCTGTGTTTCAAAAAAGATGGGAGACCTTGTCCAGACTTTATGTACATAATTTTGCGGTCACTAGCACAAAAACAGTAGTTGAAGGAAAGATTTGTAAATAGATTCAAGTCATATAACTGACGTAGATTTAAACATTTTTCAAGAAAGTAGCTTGATAGATAAACAGATGGTTTTTTCTTTTATAGCCATAAGTAAATCAGTAGTAATTTGTGTCATGTCTATGTTTATATTCATTATCAGACAGTAATTTGGAAAAAATCAGGTTTTTTTACATTGCCGATCTGCAAGGGGGGCTTCCACCCTTAACAGTGGCTTATAACGACTCCCAGCTGGATATTATAAAAAATTTGTGAGCAAAGTGACACAAGTTTGGGGGGTCTAATACCTATTTTTTGCCTCCCAGCTGCTCCTGCCATGGAGTAATTCGATGGAAAGATTAGAATGGAAAGTATTCAGAAAACGTTAATGCTTGAACAACAAGGATACTGCCAAATGTTTTCGTTATTTAGATACAAGGGAAGGAACTTTAAGGTCATTGGTGACTTGTTGTAACCCTCTCTTAAGGATAAAAAGAACACAGAACCTACCAGACAATTAAGTCTGAATTTACAGTTGAGGTCTTTACAGTTCCAAGTCCGAAGTCCTGGGTTGGTTTCACCTGTCTTGTTTAGGATGTTTGGGTTGTGTTGGTTGATGAGATATTTCATGTTAATCGCCTTGAAAGTATGATTTTAGTGCAATGTCACAAATTTTCAAGGCAATTTTCAAGTTTTGTGCAAAGATATTTCATATTGTTGGTACATGAATAGCAGACTTTAACAGTGCTTTAATGAAACTTTCTTGGGAGAGTGGCAATGTTTTAGAGAGATGTTTGTTGATCAAAGATAAAAAAGTTTGTCCAACGCTAGCTTTTACTGACAAGCTGTAGGAGGGATTGAACCAGATGATGTTCCTTTTTTGATTTCTCTTTTCATGTGTTACTGTCAGTTTGTCTTGTAGAAAATATAAGTATGTGTCATATCCACTTACTTTTAGCGCAGATGCAAATATATGTGCATTATCATCAAATCAAAATTGATTGCAGTTGAGTGAAGAGATGCATGAATCAACAGAGGTCGGGATCTGCTTTAAAATGGTCACAGGATGGTATGACTGAGAGTTCACATACAGCAGTTCATTGTTGGGTTTATGGCAAAGGTAATATTCACCAGTTGTAAGGTCTAGAGTAATGACCAAAGAGTCAGCAAGAGGTAATTTTGTTTCTGCGGTAATTCTAAATCCACTATCCTGAAAATTCATATAAGGTCTTTCTGTTTGGAACCAGCTAATCTTTGTCATACTCCCTAGTAGGGCTAGTCCTCCATCATAGTAAAGACCAGTATCACTTTTGCTGCCAATGGATTGTAGCTGGTGAAGCAGATACGAACCGATGAGCTTACAATAAACAATATCAAATGGCATACGTTTTCACGAAGTTTTGTTCCTGATGCTGCGAAACCATTCCAGCATGGAATCAGCGTTTTTCCATTGGTTAATAATTGATATATTCACTATTCCCATATAACTTTTTGCTGGGTCAATTGGTCTAAATGGGACCTTGGCTGCAAAATTGTCTTTATTGACTTTGAGGCTAATGAAAGCCTCCTGTTTAGGCATTATTTCTATTTTGTCCTGAACTGAGAGCTCATTTGATAGTCTATTTAACTCTCTGTTCACATTGTTATAAGTAGCATCAGAAATTGGTTGTATCTCTCTGGACCAATTCTGCAGATGTTTCTCATCTGCAGAAACAAATAATTTGTCGGTGCTTCTTATCCTTTTTAAATCATTATTTGAAGTTCCTACAAAAGGACACTTGCACTGCTTAAAATGTATTCCTTCAATCATTTTCAGTATTGGCGTGGGCATGTAGTGGATTTCAAGCCATAAAAGTCTTCTTTTTGAAATTTAGTAGTGACCTCATGTAGATAATGAGATGTGATATATTTATAAATTGATTAATTAGAATTTTTCAAATGATAGCAGGTCAAGGCCTATTCATGGCTTGGTTCTGCGACAGAAGATATAGAATGTAGTCCATGTATTAATCTTGGTAATTTTGGTAGAACATTTGGTAAAAAGAAAGCAATAATACTGATATTTACACATTGAACATTTCACTCAGAGTAGTACAGGACTGGTAAAATATACCTTAAAAGCTGATGGAAAGAATTGTCAAGCATGCTGGAACCTAATCAAAGAATGGTATTTTGTATATTTCCAACTATCAAGGTTTGTTTCATATCCTATGGTCAATTCAAGTAATGCAAAGCTACTTTGAAGGAGCAACTAGTACCAAGATTGAACATATAGATCGAACATCCACCTAAATACTTAAAAGGTTCCTGTTAAAACTCAAAATCCTGAGCTACACCTCCAATTACAATAACCTTCATGAGCATGTGTTTTACAGCCCCTGGGTTCATAACAGAAAGAGTATGAGAAGGACTGACTCAGGTTCCATTTGGAAGTGTTCAAAAAACAAATGGTAAAGATTAAAATATCTTAAATTGAACCTGTTATAACTGAAGAGGCACAGTCAAGCAAACATGAAAGAATGGTACCTTGCAGAGTGAAGTTGAAAATGAAAATGAAGGTGTTCATTGCAGCAATACTGCCAATCTTAGTGTATGGCTCGGAATCCTGGTGTCCCCTAAAATTAGACACAGACCGACTTGAGGTGTTCCAAATGTACTGTCTCCAAACAATCTGTGGAGTATCCCAGAGGGAGCACCTTAGATGTAGCCATGCAACATCGCTGCTGTGAACAACCAATGATTGCAGAGGTGCTAAAGCAAAATCAACTGTGTTGGGTCAGCCATATACCACAAATGAGCGACAACAGACCCTGCAAGCAAGCCTGGAAGGAGCCTCCCCCTTTAACTTGGAAGTGTTCTCATGCTGCTCAAAAAAAACCTTTAGTGGACTAGTTTTGAAGGATCTGGAACTCCGATCGCAACCTGCTTATGGAACCCACTGGCACTGGGATCCAATCACAATAATCTCTGACATTGTTCAAGATCGTGCTCAGTGGTGGCAAACGTTCGTGATGGGACATCCAGCAGTTGTCCAGACGGACTGGCTCATGGATTAAGTCTAAAGTGAGTTGATTCTGTAAATGTTCTCTATGCTCTACCTAAATTGCTCTTAGAACCTTTTTATGTTTCTGCACACATCATATTAGACATAAGCACCATTTGCTGGTCATTTCCACAATGATCTGACATTTTTATTTGACATAACTCAAAATATATTACGGGTGATTGTCTTGTAGACGGAAGTTGCAAGTTAAGCCTCAATAGTCTTTATAGAGAATAATGCAGTTAGGAGTTGTAAATTAATAAGCAATTGATAACATGATTATAATGGTAAATAATTGCATTTTATCTAAAATTAAGAATTCACTACACAATCTCTACAACTTCAACTAAAACCCTTTGTGAATAGTAAGACTACCCGCTGTAGCCACAGCAAATTTCTCTAGGTACCTTGAATGCTGATATGACCTTGAAATTTGTGATCAAAGTCACAAATCTAAGCTTCTTTGCAAAAGATTCTTGAAATAACGTATTACCTATCCACCCAAAGCATAAACTGCATATCCATAGTGGGTCTGACCTCTCAAAAGTCTTCTTGTAGCATTTTGAGTCTTGAAATATTTGCAGGTGTGAAGAAACTTAATTGTTTGTTGTTAAGAGTGGAGCATTACCACAATAGCTGCACTAGGTGGAAGCCAACCGGGCTTGAACTTGCAAACCTCAGACTCAAAAGTCAATGTGACATGAGTGACTTGATATATATGTGTTAAGGGTAGAACATTTATACAATAGCTGCACTAACCAGCAACATGCATGCATCAAACTATAATTTATGTAATGTTTTGCATACATAAGTAGCTTTTGTCTAACCAATGCTGAGCACTGGTTGTCCCCAAAGTTTTAGACTATTTTGTCTTCTGTTTTTCTTTTCCAAAAGATTATATTTTTCAAGATTAGCTGTGAGGTTATGCATGTTTGAATAATCAATTAAGCTATTTGAAAGAGACTATCCCATTGCTACTGTTCCCAAATCTATCAATCTAGATAGTCTAATCTCTATTCTGTACTTCCCACTCTGAGAGGACTCTAAGTTGTTTTTACATATCTACCCTCGAAAGCTATGCCAACCATTAGAATGTTTCCCAAATTTTTCAAATCGTAGTGAAATAGTCACCATACACCATACCTATTTCAAGGAAGGACACTTTCAGGGTGCATTTTGTCTTAGTGGGACAATCATATGGTATGTTATTCATCAATACAGGTACCTTTCACTTGTTTGGAAGGAAAGAAATCTATCTTTGAGTTTTTCATTCGAGGCATACAACTGTATTTCATATGCAAATAGTTCTGATTCAAAACTTTGTCAATATAAGCTTATTTGGGAAGCATTTGTCCCGAAGGTAAACAATAGTAACATCAATGTTTGATTTGATGCATGTGCTGTCGGGTTGGCAAATCATCTTTCTCTTTTTAGTTTCTTTGATAGAGTCTTCTTTACTCTTGTTATGGTTTGTGGTCTAGGTAGTTATTTTACGGTCTGCTGTATTGCAGGGTTTGAGTATATTGTTTCATGGCATTGAATATTTCAATGCAAAACAATGTTACCTATAGATACGTGTGTACATAAGTATATCTAAATACATGTACATAGATTTTAGGTACTTACTTTGGTAAACTTACACTTCAAACGTGAGAGGTATTGTGACAAGTTCAAATAACACTGTGAAAAAAACCATGCAATTCTAAAACTGTTCTGCCAACAAAGTCCTACGTTCAAGGGGCCCTACTAAATGAAAATTCGAGGATGCTCTAGTTTCTCCGATTCATATTATAGGCTGTATTGCATTATTTCCTTGTTTTCAAGTACTTACTTTTAGCAGATAAACAAAGGTGGGATAATCAAATTAACCTTTATGTAAACCTACATAATTTGAATGAGTGCTAAGGTTAGCCTAAGCCATCAAAACGTTGTCACCTACAGGACATAAAAGTGTGATAAGCAAATTGTCAATTCAACTGATAAGATTCGATTCTTTAATGTAAAACAGGGTTCAGCCATGGGATTGGAAGTGTCTTATCCTACGGAAGGATAAGGAGCAGATTACGTGAGACCATGACCTTAAACTTGCTTTCTAACTCGTTTTGCAAGAAGTGGATAACATCAAGGCTAACTAACACAAAGTACCTTGATGTGACCAACTTTAACATCACTCGCTCACTTTCTCACCAGCTTCCAAAAAGCATTATTTGGTCACCAAGAGTGTTACAACTCACACAACTTACTCCTCTACCGTTAATTCTTGTTGGAAATATCGTGGTCATGTTCACCTTTCACTGGCTAAAATTTTTTGTTAAAAGATGATCACCTCAATAATTAAGAAAAGCTGGTCAGTCTTCGTCCGCTGGAATTGACCAAATCCCTACACATAAGAGTGCATGAACATATTCATTATATAACCCAAACTAACAGGAAGGACCAGCTAGTGACACATTTTAACGCAGGGTGTCAGCCATTGGAGGTAAAAGCCAACGTAGAAATTATTATCGCAGGTCGTTCCTTCCTAAAAATAAATGATGTCCTAGTTTGCTTGTTGACTCGCGTGGTGTGATCTGTGTGTTGCCTCGCAGTGAACCTTCTTTATGCATTAAAGTTTTTACAGAAGTATACGTTGAACAAACTTTGTGATAAAGAACATGCATTCATCATGTTTTGACTAACTCACCTTCCAATTTGTTCTTCCAAGGTGTAATATTCCGGAAAACCATTTTGAAGTATTATGTTATCGGAATCCATAACTTAAACACAGTTGTGAAAGGTATCCACTATGCACGAGACCCTCGATTTGCGTTACGAAATAAAATAAAGAGCTAATTCACACAATATACCTCCTTTCTTAATAAACATGACCATGTATTTTAATACTATTTAAATTTACTAAATTCTACAGTAAGGATGCCCGTGCCTGCCTTCGTTAAGCAATCCAACTAGCGATAGATTCAGGTAAACATGAAACTGTCATGCAATGATGAACAAACGGAAACAGAAGCATTCCCCCGTCTCTGAACTGTGACCTGCATGTGGGGCAGAGGAAATCCTGGTCACATGAAGCAACAGCCTGTTCGTGCTGTCTCTTTCCGCCGTCAAAGTATTGATTCGTACAATGCAGGTCCCTCTCGGGTCTGTAGTAACATGTAGCCAAAGACAAGTGACAAATGAAGCTTAAAGTTCTCAGAAGAGACTGGGTCCGAATTATTACGCTGAGATCGATGCATGTAAAGTAGAAAAACAAAGCAAAGGAAGACAGCGACAAAGCAAGCAAGAAAGAAACAAAGAAAGAAAGAAAGAAAAGACAGACATACAGAAACAAGTAGAGAAACAGAAGGACAGAAAGAAGAAAGGGAAAAGGAGGAACAGAAGAACAGCAAAGATTAAGTCAATTCTGCCGCCTAAAAGAAAACCGGGTTAGAAAAAGAATACCACTTTTCTTTCCGATATTTCCCATCCACGTTGCCAAATTCAAAAATGCGTTTTACCCATTACTTTTAGCCTCAAAAACTAACCATGACTTTTGCTTCTGCTGGCGGAAGCTTGTCTTACCTAGTAACGACGGACCAGCTTTGGTGGAGTTCGGCCTAAGACAATATAAGATGGACTTTGTTGTCAACACCAACGGCGACTCAAGAAGTGGTAAAGTAGAATTGATATAACGATATATAATGCTAATGATTTCTCCATAAGCTCATTAAAAACCAAGAATCATACAAAAATGCAAACCAACAATAAATTTTCCTTCTTGATTTAACCGAAGACGCAATGTAGAAGAAAATGAATGGGGAAAACAAAAAAACAAGCTGTGAACAACAGGGTTGGACTACGGAGCGCTCACGATGACTGCCAAAAGATACATGACTACTATTACCTTTAAAGTGGGCCTACTTACACTCCTACGAGGTCAAGCAATAACAAGAGCTAAGAAAAGACCAGCAATAACAAGAGCTAAGGAAAGGGAATGACGATTAATTGAGACTAAAAGTGATGTTGCTACATAATGTAGTGACACAATTAACAACGAATGACATCAAAATTCACTTGTTAAAAACAACGATAGCTCATTGGTCAGAGCATTCTGCCAGGAAAGCAGAAGGTTGTGGGGCTCGGTCCCAACCTGGATGAAAGATTTGTTATTCAGATTTTCTCTAAGTTCACTCCTTTCCTCACAAATCAAAAACTCACTACTAAAGGGTCATAGTACCGCGACATTATACCCTCAATAAGACACTGTTCGTTTTGTTTCACAAAAGTTTGTCGCGTTAAGACTTTTCCTCCTTTGTCATATGTTGTCTATCAATTTACATTTAAGAGTTGCAACGCTACTTATATAGGACAAACTAAACGCCACTTGCATGTGCGAGCCTCAGAACATTTGGGAATTTCTGCTTTTACAGGGAAGAGGCTGTCTCACCCTTCTTTCTCCAGTATATGGGAACATTTGATTTCAAAACACTAATAATCAAAACACCACACTTTTGTTTCTTTCTTAATAACCAACATTATCTGTAAGTCCCTTGTTGGGATACCTACTTTTGCCGCCCTGTTAATGGCTTGTTAATTACTCTTACACCTTACTGCAACCTGTAGCCTTTTATGATACTAAGTATAGTTCTTCCGTGCTATCTAAAACGTTGCATTCGCATATCATGTTAATTTCTCTGATGATGTTTAAAGTTTTTGACGAAACGTAAGAAAATAAACCATAGCAGATACAGTGACATTACTGACTACGGGTAAAATCACGCAGCAATCAAATTCAATAACGTCCATACTTTCTCTAACACAAAATGGAACAAGAAAAATTTTCCCCCAGTCTAGCACCAACTATCCGACGTACAACTCATCATGTCAGCCAAGACACAGCACTTCGCACAGTCTGTTCAGCGTAGCAACTCATAGCTTTTGACTTTGACACAGCATGCACTGGTACTGATACAGCATGCTCACTTGTAGGGGGAGAATTATGTGGTGACACAATCAACAAATCATAACATCAAGAATTTACCTTTGAACAACGTCCCGTTAGCTAAGTGGTCAGCCTATACAGTCCGAAGAGCAGAAAGTCGTGGGTTGAGTTCCCACCCTTGGAATTTTAATAACTTTACGCTCGCCTCTACAAAAATCAAACCATCAGAAATGCAGGGCTATAACACTGTGACAGATGTTTATGTTCACGGACCCTTAATTATTGGAAAGTGCGATACCAAAGGAAGATATGAAAGATCGTGCACGATATCATCATGAGTTGTCATCGAATTGGTGCAACTTTTTTGGAGTCTTTTCTTACAATCTACTACGACTGCAAGACGCCAAGTAGAACTGAAGGTAAACTTTAAGGAATGTTCTAATTTGCACCAAGAATGACCTTGGTGTAAGCATCCACTTCGTATAATAAAAATCAGTAAGTGAAAGAGCAGCTCTCTGATATAGATATCTAACCATCAAGTACTGCAAAACATAGACCTATATACGGCATTGCTATCGTATTCTCGTATTATAATGTATTAACTATTAGTATCATTATCAAATAGAGATTAATCGTCATTTTCATTATCGTCCATTGACATTTTCCTGCTGCAAGTCGGAAGTCTGTACATAATTACTCTCTGATACTGCTGTCTTTCTCTTTTATCCACTTAATTCCGTACGCCGGTACGTATCTGAACTATAGGAAACGACATGCGCCAGCAATCAAAAACACAAGACTACATACGGAGTATTGTATTTCTTTCAAATGAAAATAAGTTTAAGCTTTTTCATAGTTATTAAAATGTCGTTCTCTGTAAATGTTTTATTGTTGTGTTTCATATTCAATCGTTCGTTTAACCTAAAAGAAGATGTTCATCTAAAATGTTACACGTAATTGATCCTAGCAACTAACTTCATAGGAAGGGTTCCAAATTACCCATTTCAGTGGTAACGTAACTTAAATATAAAACATTATTTGTGCTTTACACCGCCCAACAGAATTCGGTCGTGGTTGTGCTGTCTTAGCTGCTTTGCGCCCTTCACTTTCAGCTCACCTCTTAGGCGGCCTCCCCAGGTTCTGATAGAATGAGAACATTTCTTAACAAATTGAATTTACAAAAAAATGAGTATGATTGGTATCAGTTTATTTTCTGAGTCACATCTGACACAAAAAAAGGCTGGAGCCGAAAAGAAGATAAAGTTAATGAATTCCTTCTTACTTACCGCTGGGTTTCGTCTCGTAATACCGAAAACTGTGAAATTCCTTCACTAAATCTTTATGCCGTGATGGCACGGCGGTTTGAGCGTTGGCTTTTGAGTCCAAGGATTACGAGTTCGAACTTGATCGAGCCCAGTGCCAGATATATGTAGTATCTCAACGGACACAAGTTCTTAATTATAATTGTCAAGAACGGAGCATTGCCACAATAGCTGCACTAAGTCCCAGGGAGCCGACCAGGCTCGAACTGCCAACCCTCAGACTCAAAAGCCAACGCTCACACTCAAACCTCCATGTCATCATGGCACAAATGTTTTGTGAAGGACTTTCAAAGTCCTTGGTATCACGAGACGAAATCCAGCGGTGGGCAAGGAGGAATTCATTAAGTGTTGGCTTTTGAGTCTGAGGGTTGGCAGTTCGAGCCCGGTCGACTCCCACTTAGTGCAGCTATTGTGGTAATGCTCCACTCTTGACAAATATATGAAAAGTACTGTGTCTGTTGAGGTATACATATATATTTATATCACTCATCAGTGGAGGATGACCACAACAATAGCTGCACTAAGTAGGAGCTTGGAGCCGACCGGGCTCCAACTCAAACTTATATATTAAATTCAACACGGTGTGCCATGGCGAAGCAAAAGTTTGGTGAAGGACTATCAAATTCCTTGATATTAAAAGCCGAAGCCCAGCGGCGAGTACGGGAATTCATTGATTAGTGTCAGATATCCATAAATTAATTTGACCTTTGCCAGGAGGTTACGCTTTTGCCAGGGTTTATTTGTCTCTTTGTGTGTTTGTTTGTCTGTCTGTTCGTTTGCAAGATAACTCAAACCTTATGTATTGGTTTTGACTAAATTTTAGGAAGCGTCCCACCTGGAGTAAAGAACAAATGATTAAAATTTGGGGAGATCCGGATCAACGGATCCAGGAATTTTTGGAAGGATTCCTTAACATTGGAATAGGAAAATTTGTGGATGTATACACATACTGTACTGTCAAAAGCAATCGCAATTCTGACAACAGCGTTGCAAAGTGACACTTTGTATTTGACGGAGGAGAGCGTATATAACATTATCAATACGGGACTACAATATGTTTCGTTGGAATCACATTACGTTTGGCGGAGGTCGGCGCTCTCTGAGTGCATTTTTAGTTCAGAATATTGTTCTGATTTTCAAAAACAGATAGATGTATTTCATAAATAGTAATAACCCACTTATCATGGTAGGAAATTTTTGTTGCCGAAGATTGGTTTAAAAAGTAAAAATGCATAGCACCTAAATTTTAGGTCACAAATATTAAAGTTTACAAACATATAAAATGACGGAATGACAGCAGTTTGTGTTTCTTAAGCTTAACAGAATTATGGCATCATCGCAGCTTCTCACAACAAGAAAGCTGGTTCAAACAAGAAAAAACTGCTTCAACCACAACCCCTTTAAACTACCTATGGATATTCACATCATGTAACCTTTTAACATAAAAATGAACCGTAGAAAACTTTGGTCGATCAAAAGGTTTGCCCTGCGTGGCAGTTAGCATAGCTGAGTATTAATATATTTTTTCCGGACAGACTTGCTTAAAGTTTTCAGGTTTTGGACTGTTGTAAATAAGAGGTTACGAGATATTAACTAGTGCCATTTCTCAAAGGCCTTTATTTCGTAAGTTATAGAAACACCCGTTGATAATTATGGGCGGTTAAGATCTTTATGCCTAAAATTACTACTTTACAAGAAACCAACATTTTTAAGGTTTTCCATAAAAAGATTGTGATTTAGTAATTTAGCAAATACAATTTTTTTGTCCAATCATTGCTTAAATCATGGTTTAAATTTCGTAATACCAAACTTTACAAGTTGGCAGTCTAGCAATGGTTCTATGTTTTCAGGCTGCAACATTCCTAAATTGGTGACATTGCACGCGACTATGTTTCATGCAGTCATAACTTTCTCTTATCATCCTATGTAATTTGTCAAAATGATCATTTCCAGTTTGTTGTTTGCAATATTCGTAATGAGACTGCCTTAGTTATAAACGACGCCGAAAAGTACGGTGTAATGCTCTCAAGCAATTATTGATATTCAAGGTTTGCCACTGTGGGAAACAAATGTACTAGTAGGAGCTATCTAGAACTTTTCTAGGGTTAAAGATCATATTGAAATAAATGAAAGAATAGCGGCCCTCTGTACAAAGAGTACTACATGAACAATCTTTTTGTGTTACAAAACTAGCAAATAGCCTTGAAAATTTGCGACATTGCGCTAAAATCATACTTAAAACCTTTTTTCGTCTGACACTATTCAAAGTATGAAACGTCAGAAAGGAAAGTATATGTATATGGCAAGAATTGTTTTCACGACTAGAAAGATCTTGCCATCCATTCACAAGGATTGTGTGCCTACAACACAAAATACTTTAGTAGCATCTCATTTAGTGAGGATAAGTTGGGCACCCGGTCTTGAAGAACAAATTGTCTTCAAGTAGTTACTTACATCACCTCAACTCATTATCTATTTAATGAATGTAGGTAAAAGTGCCAGGGCACAGAACACGATGCATGGCAGATAAATCATAAGAGCGTTACACATCTTGAAAAGTTGTGACTGGTTTGTGACCCGTGCAGTTATGACCTATTGAGTTGTATTGAAAGTAATATTAGATTGTTGTTTTTCTGAGAAACAAATCGTACGTCTAGGGCGGGATCCGAACCCGCGACCTTCTTCTTACCGGGTAGATGCTCTGACAACTGAGCTACCGGGACGTTGTTTCTCAGAGGTGAATTTGGGGTCATGATATGATGACTGCGTCACTACAAAGTTATGATTGATACAAAATGCGGTTGAACAAATCTCGATAATTTCTCAAAGTGTGATTAACAGTCCACTTTCGGCAGCTTTGCCCATTTTGTAACAACATGTTCCAGATCAATTCGATCCGTTATCACTATCAAATTGCGACTGGGACCGGCTGGTGAGATAATTGGGGTGTGACACCCCGCATGCCCCCTCATTGCGCCCCTGAGTATTGGCAATAATTACATGGCACAGTGACTGACATGGTTAGACGGTCAGCAAGGCCTTGTTAGTGTGATACAGTAGTCAACGAATATATGTCTTGTCGGTGTTGTATTGCAACAAGCTCAATAAGTTCTTGTCGGTGTGACATATTTCGAGTGATAAGGCAGGGAATATTGTGTACGGAGAATTTGTGAAAGGAGCGACATGCTTTGTAGCAATTTGAAGATTTAAAGATTATTATTTTAACTAGCGCTTTTCTTTACACTATTTGTTTTTGTATTAACATGTTCTTTTCAGTTTTATTGATGCATCAGCTAACAGGGTGCATTGTGAACGCTGATAAGTACTGCAAAGCGGAAGACAAATGAGATTATTTAGGACAAAAGTTTACACGATTTCGCGTACCACTGAAATGGGTTGGTGGATTTTAACATCCGTAAGGTCCTAATTCAAAGGACGATTTTAACCTAACGAGAGGATGTTGATCACAGCTTGCCTATTTATTATTCATTAAACAGCTCATTTTGAGTAATCCCACAGAAACTGATATCTTATGAGGGTAACAAAGGATAATACTCCTCTGCTTAACAAGCATTTTATAATACTGAATGCTCCTTTTGGCCAAAGAACTGAAAACATCTTCCTCTTTAGCACTGCAAGTTAAGACATATCTGGCCTTAAGTGGTTAAGGATATTTTTAATTACAAATAGCTTGAGTTTGTGTATAAGCAGACCTGGATTCAGGCGAGGCTTCTGGAGGTCTGATCCCCTTTCTACTGTTGACTTTTTATGCCCTTAAAGTACCCTAGCCTCCGGGGAGTGAAACTGGAGCCCAACGTATTGTGTTAGAACTCCACAACATTTCTACTTCAAAATGGAGTTCTTGAAGTTATCAGTTCGTGTTTGGATGATTTGGTTTATTATCAAATATTTGGACCCATCCCTCCCCAAAAGGTCGCGGATCCGACTCTGATACGATATGTTTCTGGCTTGTGAATTTTTTCCTGCTACCTATGACATGCTGTCTTGAATTTATAAGATCTACGACGACATATACCAAATATCTAGAAGTTTGCTAAATTTCAAGTCTTATCTATTAATAACGTTAATTTACTGTTTGGAGGTAAGTTCAGGAATTTGAACTCGTGAAAGAGTGCGCATATCATAACTTCCTTGAGTGATCCATTTCATTCCTCAGAGCTGAACTTGTATTACAGTACTCAGCATCTCAGTTGTGCATCCCCTGAAAGTAAATTTGATTTTGACCATCGCGTTTATCAACAGACTAGGAAATAACGGTTCGGTCATGCTAGTAAAATGAAAATTAGAAACTGCATAAGATGTCATATTCCTGGTGTCATGACGGCTCATGAAATATGCGAATAAGAGCTACAAAACTGGCCTTTAACAGGAATAGTATTTCAAAATTCTGGACATGACAAAAACAGTAATCTGTCTTTTAAATTTACTAACTGATTTCCCTGTTTGAAAATGCCGTGGACGACATGTCAACATGAAGTAGCGAAGGACTGTTGGATCTATGGTTGAAACAGATGGGTTTATGAGGGGAAAAGGATTCCACTGAAGACACTGTTTCTTTATTCCTTATTAAATAATTTATATTTATATTTTCAATTGTAAATACTTGGTCGTTGGTACCTGATGCACTGAGGAAACAGTTTTTTCATAGTTTCCCTTTCTAATCCTATCAATTGAATGTAATCTACTGGATAATTCGTAGTCAAAATGTCAAAAGGCAGTCAAAACTAAATGAGACAAGAACAAATAACTGAACTGAAAGTAGACTAAAAAGGCAATTTTTATTTATACCGGGAAGGACATAAATTATAATACCATTTAATGATACCCAACTGCAACATGAACACGAAAAAACAACCACATAGGTATGTGCAGAGAACTAAATATTGTTTTCAAAGGACACTTCTTTAATATACTATACCGCCAGTTTCTAAGAATTAAATCAAATTAAGTGACTGAGTTATTGAAACGTGTAGTCCATGTAATCCCTAATAAAAGCTTTGGTTTTTCCTTAACTCACACAAGGAAATCTTAATTACTCGCATCCTTGGTAGGGCCTTCATCTCCCGACGAACACCCTGCCATCTCACAGGTGCCATCTTGCTTTTCATAATATATGAGATGACTTCAAAAGCAAATCTGTTCCAAAGTCGGCTTTGTTTCGCTGTAAGAAATTATATCTGAGTTTGTATATAAAAATAGCCCCCATTGACAACCGTAGTTTGTAGCCCAAATTTGTCAATTTCAATGATGATCCCTATAAAAAAAGATTTTAAAATCTACTTATCTTGGTCCGCTTGTTGCCCCGTCTGTAGTATGATAACATCTGGAGAGACAATTAGAATTAATTTAAAATGTAGTTATCTTCTCAAATGACATCCGTGAACATTCCTAGTAACACCCCGATTATTTAACAAAATCATGCCATCACAAAATCACAGTTACAAAATAACCTGGTATCAAATTGTCACGCTGGGTCTATGAGAGGGCATTTCTTGGTCTTTCTTTCTACTACAGTGATATTGTTATTGTCATTATTATTATTACTATTATTATTATTATAATTGTTATCATTATTATTATTATTATCATTATTATTATTACTATTATTATTACTATTATTATTATTACTAATACTATCATTATTATTATCATTATTATTATTATTAGAGTTGGAAAATCAGTATGACCGAGTCAAATTCATCAACCTATCAATCAGTACTCTTGGAATATTTGGTAAAACGT